>JAVYIG010006006.1:0-125785 GCA_035222895.1 Strongylocentrotus droebachiensis | reverse complement strand
GAAATTAGATATTACGATTTTTACCAGTCTTTAGAATGATTGATAATGTATATAGTTCTGCATTGAATGCCAGATGAAAATATCAACCTTCCACAATATTGCATCGTAATAAAAGCAAGATTTGTTGTGGTAAATAATAAGTTAAATAATTCGACACATCTTTCGAGGTATGATGTAATATAAGGAGAATATAAAAGAGCCTTATCTTACCAAAGGTATACGGTTCTCATTGCTAGGATAAATTTGAAGAGGAACAAATTCAAAGAAATAAAGACTTAGAAGAAAAGAAAAGAAAATTAACCTCAGACAGTACTTTCAAAGTTTATAGTTATAATTTTTAGTTATAGTCTGAGCATAGACGAACTTGTAAAACTTCGCAAAATAGCCAAACAGAAAACATATAATATAGGTCTAATACGTGTTTATAATACACAAAATAAGCTGTATGATGCTGTATATAGGTCTGCATATCACAGGAGAACGAGTGCAAGTCTACTTAGCTGGCTGCAGGGGCTGTATGTTTGTCAAGGAGGTGACGTCACGATTCAGAGCTCGCTATACTCGTATGTCTGGCTTACGTTCAGGGGTCTGAGAAGGGTCTTGACAAATTGCATTTTACGCCTTTCCATGATATCTATATGATTTTTAGTAGTGTTTTTCAATAGAAAATCTTTTCATCCATATATAATTTGTCCATGATTATCAGTTGTAGTGAATTTTCTTCGGGTGACTCCTTTAATGGCAGTTTATTGGATTTTACGATTTTTTACCAGTCTTTGGAATTATTGATGCTGTACAATGTATACAGTATGAAGGGGTTACTTACTTGTAGAGATAATCCCGATGGCAGCTATCATACAGCTATACTGTGACCAAAGTTCGCGGACATTTTAGAACATATTACAAAATGTGATATTCGATCTATGATTTCTCATATTCTACACAAATTTATTTATTTTAATTATTACCAAATTGACGGCAAAGTTGTTTACTACAAATTGGTTCAACTAGAAAAATGTATCGTCGAAGGATTTCGGAGATATCGCGATCTAAAAATTCGATGTCCGATCGTGCGTGCGCGCTGTATAAAAAAAAAGTCTAAAAAACAACGAGACCTAACTTCACGCACGGAGTTTACAGCTGATTTATACAAAAAATGCGATCCATCAAAAATAAGGTAATATCATAATTTGCAAGGCAAGATATCATACAATCATTCGGTACCACTTATTACTTACAATTTTGAAGATATGTGGTCTCAAAACGAGATGATTTCCAGACCCTTATCGGTAAATTGATAATTTTTTTGAAAGGACGCAAAAGACAGCAAAATTTGCCGATCTTTTGTCAATATTTTCACAATTTCACACCCAATTTTAAAGAAAATTTCGTTTCCGGGTAATTTTACGTTCCTCTTTCGATTGGTGATATCAGATTTTCGAAATCTTACCGATTTTTTGAGATAGCGAACTTCGGTCACGCGCGAACTTTGGTCACACCACCATATAGGTCTGCATTGAATGCCACATGAAAATATCAACCTTCCACAATATTGCATCGTATTATGTAAAGGAAGATTTGTTTTGGTAAATAATAAGTTGAATGATTCGACACATCTTTCTAGGTACGATGTAATATGAGGACAATATACAATAGCATTATCTTACAAAAGGAGTACGTTTTTCATTGCCAGCATAAATTTGAAGAGGAAGAATTAATGAACACGCTCGAACAAATTCAAAGAAATCAAGACTTAGAAGAAAAAGAAGGAAATTAACCTCAGACAGTACTTTCAAGTCAACAATTGAATTGTCCTACCTCCATGTCATTAACGACCTGAATACGTGGTTTAGGAAATAAAAGCTAATTATTTTCGGAAAATTGTATTCCCTCAGTTATATTATGTGCTAAAAATGTTCACATTGTTCTGTTTTGGCAATTTGGGGCCTTTTCCAAAAATGCAGTTTCCTTAAAACCCTAAGCGCTGGTAGCGATAGCAGTGTTTTCATTAAATTTTATTCCATTCTAAAGAAGGTGAACTTTATATTCTTTTTATGCGCTTTTTGTTTGTTTTATGTTGTGAAGTGGGGTGGGGAAATGTTTCTTATTTATAATTCATGTACAATACGACAAGCACTGTATTCATATCTGCTGAAAACCAGTTTCTTTAACTGTAACACCTTGAAGAGGTAGAAAATTAAGTTCGTAAAAATTAAAGCAAAAGCGAACAGTTAAACTTCCTCTTTTACGTCTGTCAAGAGCTTTTTTAAAGAAAATTAATTCAGATCCAATATATCGTTTTCTTTTTCCCCCACCCTTTTCCCTTTCCTATGTGCGTATTTCCTATTTCCTTTCGCCTTTCAATATGGGGCGGGGGTGTAGAGCACATGCCCCCATGCAGGCGCGGATCCAGGATTTCTAAGAGGGGCCCAAATTTGAAATTATGCGAGCCAAATATTGGTACATAATGGTGACACCCGCGTGACACCGGCAGTGGCAAGAACGTTTTTTTTTTTTTTTTTTTTTTTTTTTTTTTTTTTTTTTTGGGGGGGGGGGGTAGACCAAAAAAAAAATCCCCATCATCCCACTCTTACATGCAGGCCCCGATGAATTTTTCTCGGCTGGGGTCAAGGGGTGGAGCCCCCAGAAGCTCAGGGGGTATAGGCATTTAATTCATTTCATTTCATTCGTCATATAAAAACATACATGATTATAACATTGATATATACAGATAAGTAAACATACAAATAACATAAGGAAAGATAAACATAAAATACAAATATATATACGAATGAGGAACCAGCAAGAAAGAACAATTAAGTCTTGTGTGGTGCTGGTCCCTTGTGACATAATAAAGAATTTAAACCTACAACACCTAACACCTTACACCTAACAACTACACCTAACATCTAACACCTGATTGCATATATATAAAAAACTAATAAAATACTATTCACAAAAACGTAATTTTTTGTATCTCTTTTTAAATGTATTCAGAGTTGGGCTTGCTTTAACATTAGGAGGTAACTCACTCCATAAAATTGGTCCTTTAAAGAAAATTGAATTTTCAGAGACAGAAGTTTTGATAAGTGGTATATGAAAATGAGATGATTGTCTAGTTATATATGAATGTATATTTCAGAATTCAAAATAAATTTGTTTGATAGACTATGAGGAATAAAACCTTTATGACATAAAAACATAAATATAACAATATTATAGTCGTTCAATTCAAATACATTAAAACATTTTAAACGGACAAAAATAGGTTTTGTATGGGCAATATAATGGGATCCTGAGATAATACGTATTGCCTTTTTTTGTACTTTATATAATCTATTCATACAATAATCATTTGAATTTGCCCAAACAATATTGCAATAATTTAATTGTGATAAAAACAAAGCATTGTATATCATTAATAAAATCTTATAAGGGAAATGTTTTAATTTGTATAAAATACCACCTACTTTCGAGAGTTTATTACAAATTGCTTCAATGTGAACGTGCCATGACATTTTATAATCAATTTGAATTCCTAAAAATGTCAGTAAATTACAACGCTCTACAACATTTCCATTAATCTTTACTTCAATATCATCAGTTCTAATGTTTTTGTTTGTAAAAATTATATATTAGTTTTCTTTACATTTAAGACTAATTTATTAATATACAACCATTTAGAAATGTTTTGAAGCTCATCATTAAATCGTATCACTAATCTATCTAAATCGTTATCAGGCAAAAATAAACTTGAATCATCGGCATACAATATACATTGTAATATTTGTGAAGCCTGAGTAATATCATGCATGTATACAATAAAAATAAGGGTCCCAATATCGAGCCTTGAGGTACTCCACATCCTTTGGTTTTAAAATCAGATTCAATGTCATTAAAAAGAACATATTGTTTTCGGTTGGTTAAATTACTGTCAGATGAGCATATTTTGATACCTTATTAATTTGTGACATTGGCAGGACACAAATTGGTTTGGGGTCCAGGGGCGGAGCCCCCAGAAGCTCAGGGGTCTTATACATTAAATTACCGTCAAATGAGCATATTTTGATACCTTATTTGTGACACTGGCAGGTCAAATTGGAGTTGGGTCCGGGGGGCGGAGCACCCGGAGGCTCAGGGGTGTTAGGCAATAGATACGGTCAGATGAGCATAACGATAGAACGATAGAAACTTCATGATTATAATAATACTAAAAACACCTTTGTTTTACAATTTTTTTAGGTGCTCTTCAAAAAAAAGATTTGAGATAAATGAGGTAAAAGTAATTATAGTATAATTGTACAGGTTAATGCACAGAGAAATTCAAGTCCATTGAATTGAAAGAGTGAATAAGCAGGCTAAGGTAATGAGAGTATTATGGAAAGCATATTATCTAGGAACTCTAAAATGCAAAGACGCTCCGGAGTCATACATTTTGCACAATAGAAATTGTAGTTATTTTGGGAAAAATTGTTGGATCCAGGGGGGGGGGGGGGGGGGTGGGTGGGGGTCTGAGCAAATTATCGGCCAGCACGATTTTCAAATTTTCGGGAGAAAAAAAAAAAAAATAGAGCTCACTACCCCCCCCCCCCCCCCCCCCCCCCCCCCCCTCCCCTCATTATGCGAATTATCGGCCGGCTGTTTCGCCGCTAAATATTTTCTCACGAATTGGGCCCCCCTCCCCTGCCGCCGGCTGGATCCGCCCCTGATTGACAAATGTTCATATATTCTTTACAGCTCATTTTATGTAAATACCAAAGAAGAAAAAAATTCAGTAAGTCACTCAATAGTGTCTGGCAGTGAAGTCTAGCAAGTAAACGGGTTTCCTCGCATAATTTGAATATTAGGACACTGCTAACGTTTAAATCCGAGAATTTTTAGAGGAAACGATAATAAGATCTCAATTTTCATGACCCTTTTCTTTCCTTGTCACCGATATTACGGGAGTGTCTGAAGTAGAAGTATCTGAATATAGATAACGAGACTGAAACATGGCATGAAAACTATATCAATCGCAGATCGTAGGGAAGAGCATGATGTGGGAGGGGGGTGGGGGGGGGGGGGGTGACACCGGGCCTCGGCAAAACACAATGTTGCAATCCTTATCCTTTAAGTTCTTATAAAGGATAAAAATGTAACCCCCCCCCCCCCCCCGAATCAGGATTCTTCATTAGTAAAAGAGCACTGATTCTGTTTTGTCCAAGAATTCTAGAGGAAACAATAATATGATCTCAATTTTCATGACCCTTTTCTTTTCTTGTCACCGATATTCCAGGAGTGGGCTCGACTTAATATTTATAGTCTGAGCGTAGACGAACATGTAAAATAGACAAACAGAAAACACAGAATAAAGTACATATTTATAATAGACACAATAAACTTCTTTGCCTTGATAAGGTTTGTATAAAATCAGTGCCATCATAGGGGGTGGTCTAAGGTCGCCATCTTTGGGGGAGGGGAGGGGGGGGGGCAAGGTTGAGAGGACTCTGCTCCCCTCTTGAAGCCGTTTTAATGGCAGTAAATTCGATTTAACTATCTTTACCAGCCTGTGGAATTATAGATGCCAGTATGATTGATGCTGTATATCGGTTTGCATTGAATGCCATATGAAAATATTAAACCATCCACAATATTGCATCGTACAATGTTATAGGAAGATTCGTTGGGTAAATAATGACTTGAATAATTCGACACATCTTTGGAGGCCATTTGAGGACAATTACAATAGCCTTATCTTACAAAAGGTATACGGTTTTCATTGCCAGGATAAATTTGAAGAGGAAGAATTAATAAACACGATTACACGAATTTTAAGAAAGAAAGACTAAGAAGAAAAGAAAAGCAAGGATATTTATCGCAGAAAGTACTTTTAAATTAACAATTGAATGTTCCTACCTCTATGGCATTAACGACCTGAATACGTGGTTTAGGAAATAAAAGCTAATTATTTTCGGGAGAATTTATTCCCGCAAGTTATATGATGTGCTAAAAATGCTTATTTTGTTCTGTTTTGACACTTTGGGGCTTTTTCCAAAAATACTGTTTCCCTGAAAACCTAAGCGCTGGTGGCGATAGCATTGTTTGCCTTGACAAGTGTCAGCTGACTGAAATATAACCTATAAGTATAACTAAATCAGAGCTCAATATTGCACGTAATGAGTAAAACTTCCTTGGGGTTCAAGCAATGGTGACGGTGAATCCAAACACGAGGATTTCGTCGTGAATAATTCGCGATTTCGTCTATTCGCGATGTCCCTTCAAGGCCACCATAGATATCATCCTCCTTGGGGCGAGGAGATGTACCTCGAGACGCCACCTGCTCTACAGACATATTGCAAAATGTTTTTACTCATGCATTTAAAGATACTATGTCCCTTTTGCAGCCAACATCAAATTCTGTAGAACTTTGCAGGAATTATGAATATGTCATGTATGTCCTATCTGGGAAATTTAAACGTAAGCAGTGTCCTAATATTCAAATTATGCAAGGAAACCCGTTTACTTGCTAGACTTTACTGTCAAACACTATTGAGTGACTGACTGGCTTTTTGCCTTATTTGGTAATAACATACAGCATAAAATAAGCTGTAAAGGGTACATGAGTATTTGTCTACATCAATAACCCACTTCTTGTAATGGCCAAAATTAAACTGATTGAATCTCTGCGCAGCATAAAACGTACGACCATTCGGTACAATGGTCTGACAATCAGACTATTACTTACTGGCTCTATATTTGACAACTAAGTCGTTATTGGCCCCACATAAAGACATTTTCAAGCCCCCCCCCCCTTTTTTTTTAGGGAAGCTCTAAATTAGTATTATCTTTCTAATGCCGTCGGAATTTAACCTTTTCATATTTTGGCCTGCAAATGGGCGAAGGTGGATGTACGATGGCTCCCATCTATGTAAGATGTACAATTGAGTTATTACTAGGTACTGTTCATTGGTGTATCGAGAAGGAGGGGGCGTTTTGGGTGTTCAAACACCCCCCCCCTTGGCAAAAGGGGGGGTGTTTTAGAATTTTAAATACACCCTTTATCTGTGTTTTATCTATGCCACCCCCCTCGTCCCCGGCAACAAAAAAGTAAACCCCCCCCCCCCCCCCCGCTTATTCGCCTGCCGGCTGATTCGTCGATAAATATTTTCTCACGAATTAGGCAAAAAATCATCTCCCTTTACAAAATCCTGGCTACTGGCAACTTTTGAATTATGTTGTTATTATTTTCATCAAGTATTGTCCACTTAAACTTAGAGGGGTAGTTGAGTATTGGTATAGAGAATACAGTTTTGGTCAAACTGAATTTTAGTATAGAACACAAACCTGCATTATTACATTACAAAACTATTAGTTATAACTGCACCATGCTCGAAAGGTATCCTCTAAGTACAAAACGACTTAGTAAAGCCTGTTAACAATTAAAAAGAGCCGTTAAACCACATGAGGGCATTCTCTAAAAGGTCATTGGTTTCAACCATTTTTAATAATAAAATTATGCATGTTATGTTTTGTTAAAATAATTATTAAATAGAGATATCGTCAACAACTATTTAAAAATATCGTTGTAAAAGAAGTAAGCATTTTTTTTCGTCTTTCAACGGCTGGTCAGATTTATCGAATAAATTTTGTGGGGCCCCATAAATATTAGAAATGGTTATATTTATGGATATTTCAGCCATCTCTGAACCGATTTTGATCAAACAAAGATGATTTTGTCATTAAAATTGTATGCTCTTTCAAATTTGACACAAAATTTGTCATTATCTCACCCACATATGTTTGTGTAGCGCCCTCTATACCAAAACTCAACGATCCCTTTAAAGGACTAACCAATGTCGTCACTTAATCCAAGGAACTTTTACAGATCGGATTAGTCTTTGAACGTTTTATTCTTTATTTGATGATGGGTATTATGTTTAATGGTGTTAATAGAAACAATCATGAGACACTACATTCAAGAGGAATAATCCTCTCATATTCCGTAGAGAAGAACATAAAAAAGACTTGAGGAAGAAATAAAATCCAAATTAAATTGTTACCATTAGGAGTTACTACTTTGCAGAAATAGGCAATCAGACATCATTATATACCACATCGTGTACTTTTATATCGTTAAACTCAGTAATTGTTTATTAAGAATTAGTGTATAACAACTAAATAGGTGAACATTTATACAGGAGGGGTTGCGCTTAGCTATCAAAATAAAAGGTGAATATTTTTATTTATAGAAGGGATACAGATTTCAAGATGAAATGTTACCAGTAATTATGAGGACTTTGTACCCAGTAAGGATAGATGAGAGAGGGGGAGGGGGGGGCATTATACCCGTGTAATATGTACTACTATACAACTATACATCCATTCGATTGTATAGTTGTACATGTATATAACAATTCATGTACAGCCGGCCAAAAGCGCTGCACTTATAAATACCGGAATGCCCTCCCCAACAAAACAAACAATTAAAAAAATCATTTGGTTTTTCTTGACCACCCACTAGTCATTTTCGGGCCGCTTGTATTTGTTAAATATTTATATATATATATATATATATATATATATTTTTTTTTTTGGGGGGGGGAGCAATTTTAAACGCCAAACATAATACTTAATGCATTTTGCAAGGATCAAAGTGCGTCCCGTTGCCAGTTTGGTCATTTCAGTACACAATTCTGTATTTATTAACTTGCCATTTTTATTGTTCTATGTCAAAATGACGTTCATTCAAATCAGGTTCTGAGAATTCTTAAACTCATTTAAAAAGGTGCTGTATTTTAAAGCCAAAAATATTTTCTGCCCGCCCTCCCCAGAAAAGCAATCGAGGACAACCAAATGACTTTTTGTTTGGCCTAAAGGACGTTTGTATTTAAAGCGGGCCATTTATTTCTAAGCAATGCCACAACCACACGTTGTACTTTCCATCGTGGAAGTCAGTTAACGACGAATCGTTATACGGGATAGGAGAAAAATAAACTTGGTTGTGAGATTCGCCGAAATTCTGGTTCATGTTGATAAAGTAATTTGTACTTCGAAAAACACAACCACTATATACAAAGAGTTATTAAGAGTTATAAGTATCTCTCACGTTACTTAACAATCATCTTTCTATTTTGTTAGCATTCATGAGCTGGGGTGCGTTGTACGTTGCGAGTCCATTTTGTAAGTCACTTGAAGAGTAACCAGGCTGAAGCGCATGAAGTTTGGTGATTTAAGGCTATAACCTTTTAATTTAAGATTTACCTTTAATCTCATTTAACTTTTTAACCCCTGGCAATTCTTCTTGAATTGTTTATCACTGACATCATTCTATCTTATATTTTCGTGTAATGTATATAATACTTAAAGTATCTTCATACTTGATTGGTACCAGTCGATGTGTTTAGGAGGTATCATATGCATGGATGAAGCCATGCCAAATTACATACTCATAACATGTAATGTAGGCTTCAATCAATCTTGAAATTTTAGCAGGCAATAATAGTACCATCGTGCTCTAGTGATGCATTTAATTTATTGGTAGAGTAAGCCATGTAATTAAAGAAATCAAGGATATCCTTGATGACAAAACAGTCACGTAACCCATATTTGCCACTAAGATTTGTAATTATCTATTTGGCGAAAGGCTTCCCGGGAGATGTTTTCATTGTTGTAAAGAAAAAGAAATTGCACCCAGTATAAATAAAGATCGTGTGCTCGATCTTATAAATAAAGATCGTTAGTTTGATATTGTAATTGAAAACAAGTCTGAAAAAAATCTTGGAACCGGCGGGATTTGAACCTGCCATCCTACTGCAGCGACTTTACCACCAATGATCCATGGCACAGTCACAATGAACTGGACACAAATACCTCAGCTCTCCTGAATGACTAAACTATAGGTCATTTTCTCAAATATTAAATACTTCGTAAATGCTTGGGGTTCGCATTATCAGAAAGAGAAGCTAACATGTATTGGCAACCCTCAGCATATTCGTAATTAATTTCTTCATGTCAAGTACATTAATCATCTTGTTGTTGAACAGACATCATAAAAATCAAGGTTTTCTGTCTATCTTTAGATTTTGTAAGAGTATACTGGTAAATAATCTTGCACGAGCAGGGAAATGAAAACGAGGCTAGATTTAATGCAGATATGTAATACAGGTAGGCTCATTAAAATTCTGCATTCTGTTCATGACAAACATTTATCAAAGAACTCTAAATGAAAACGCGGTTTTAATAAATATGACAATGAAAATTAATCCAAGGTCTAAATTTTGTTTTGTGAAACAGGCTAAAAGTGATATTAGACCCAGGGTATGAATTAGTAGAGTAGTGACCACCGTGCTCTCTGGGTCTGCAATCTTGGCAGGGATAGGGCTCTCCCCGATGATGGATAATTATAATAATATTATTATTTAATTTTTATATAACGCTTAATACAAAGGTCTCTAAGCGCTTTACAGATATGGATAATAAATTATTTCTTTTTTTGGCTATTAATCTTAAAGATCGTTATTCTGAATTCTCTGACGGTTGTTCTTAACTTTTTCTTTAACTGATATTATTTGATGCAATGATTATACAATGAACATGGTTTACGGCTCTAAGCAATGTTTTAATGATGAATGTATTATAAGAATATACCTTTCTATTTTTATCGATTTTAATGTTGATATTTTCAGTAGTGCGGGGGTTGCATGGGGGTGTTTTTCACCTAACCAGATCACTGATTTAGCCGGCTCCTTTGCTAAAGTCCAGTGGAATTTTTACAGTTTAAAACCCATTGTATTGCCTTAAAGGTACTATGTCCCATTTGCAGGCCAAACAAATGAAAAAGTTAAATTCCAACTGCATTTGAAAGAAAATACTAATTTAGAACTTCCCTAAAAAAGGTGGGGCTTGAAAATGTCTTCAAGTGGGAAAATTACGACTATTAGTTGTCAAATCGACTTTAGGGCTATAGAGCCCAAAAGTAATAGTCTTGATTTTCAGACAATTGTACCGAATGGTCATACGTTTTATGCTGCGCAAAGATTCAATCAGTTTAATCTTGGCCATCACAAGAAGTGGGTTATTGATGTAGACAAATGCTCATGTACCCTTTACAACTGTTTTCATGTATGTTATTACCAAAGAAGAAAAAAAAGCCAGTCAGTCACTCAATAGTGTCTGACAGTGAAGTCTAGCAAGTAAACGGGTTTCCTTGCATAATTTGAATATGAGGACACTGCTAAAGTTTAAATTTCACAGATAGGACATACATGACATATTCATAATTCTTGCAAAGTTCTACAGCATTTGAGGTTGGCTGCAAAAGGGACATAGTACCTTTAAGGTGTTAAAACATACAGAAACTAGTTATTACCAGTATTCTGACTCTTTACGTAATTGAAATCATTGCCGCATCATATAGGTAAGTGCTGTTCGAGTGAAAGGATGACGTAAACTGAGCTTGTTTCGGGTTGTTTACAAATTTACTCATTCTGAATTTTAATATTTACATCCGTCCATGAATATATGTATTTATTAATTATTATATTATGTTGTTCATCACGCTCGTTACAATTATTTTCATTATATTTTATTCAATTAATCTTAAATCCGCTCTTCTTTTATTGTTTAATTGTTTAATTTGTATTGCGTCTCAATTTGAATTGTATTGTATGTGATTTTTATTATATATGCACGGACTTGCAGAAGAACAGGCATTGGCTGTAGCAAGTGATCCATGTTGAAATAAAATAAAATGACATGAAATGAAATGTCCAATAAAGTTTGAAAAGACTCGTTTTCTGTTCTTGTTAAAAAAAAAATGTGGTATCTGGGTATAGTAGCAAGAAGTAAAATGTCCCCTCATTGTCCTAGCCCTTACCCCCCCCCCCCCCCTGCACTATGAACATCAAGGTACTGTGGGAAAGAGTTCAACAACCTAATAAAAGATACTAACCAACAGAATACTGATATTTGCTTTCAAGGAAGGCTCATTGCAGATAGAGGCATCACTATTCTGAGGGTGGACAAACCGCGAGAGTATCAAAAGTGCGGGTTGGTTTGGAGAGCTTTTAATTGAAGATGCAATGTCGAACACTCTCACTCGTCTCTCGAGCTTCACTGGATCAACATCACTTCCTCCTCCTGAGACAGATAGAGAAAGCGAATTAAACATCTCGAGTGTTAAGCTTCAAAGCCAGGGTGGTTTACTGTGGCTAAAACATCCCCCTGCTTCTTTGGCTCTACATTCACATCAAGCTAAAGTTTTATTTTTAGAAGGTGAAGCTGAGTATATCTGACTGCTTAGAGCCAACCAATACCTTGCTTATAATAAATCAGTTTGATTTTGTTAGTGTCAGAAGTGTTGGGAAACCATAAAAGCGTGCTTTTATAAATAATCTAGATTCTGCTTGAACTTCGAAAACAAGAATCGAGTTGATCTCCGCAAGAAATTCGAGAAGATCGTCAATTTCAGGTTCGATTTCTCCGCCAATCGTGGGGAGTCTAATCTAATAAAGGTACTTTATCACGAATAGATGGATGGAGGAGAGAGTCGTTGACACAAATTGTGTTTTAGATTGAGTTGGAATCGATGCGAGGGGGTTGCGTTTCTCAGAGCTGTGAAAGCGAACAGATAAATGCCAGTGCGTGAGTGGTTGGAGAATTCTTTCAGAACCAACTCCCCTGGTTTGACTGTGATCCGTGGTTATTGGCGGGGAGAAAGAAATCAAGATTAACACCTGCCCGTATCTCGGACATTGATTAACCTGACCAAGACGAAGAAACACAAAGGTAAGAAGATTTGATCTGATTTAAACTTCTACCTGTGGATTATGGGTAATAATCTTGATCCATGCACTATTTTCCCCGGTGATATTATTCCTCTGGGCTTTATTTCGTCAGGGTAAATGGGCAAGGGGTTAGGATTCCAAGTCAGTTAAACATGTTGGTTTGTTTCATAGTTGGGGTTAGTGTTAGTTACAGGGCAGGAGCATATGTCGTAGAACCTAAACAAAAATTCGAAATAATCCTGTGTTTCTACCGCACATTATTATCTTATGAAATCATGTCCCTATATATGCTTCGAAAGTGCTTTGAAAATTAAGTAAAAATGTAAGCTGATCGTGAAGTTCAATGAGTAAAATTACGTGTAGAACATCATGTGGTGCAACATTATGAAACTCAGACTTTATTTAAATATTACCCCGATATATTATATATATATATTTTTTTAAACAGTATTTCAAGGAAAAAGCTGCCACTTATAAAAGCGCTTCGAAAGGCGTGATCACAACATCACTAAAAATCTATTCAATAACAACAAAAATTGATTGATTGATTAATTGCTTTTGTCCAAATTTCACGTAGAATGAACAAAGCATAATAATTTTTACAAAATATTAATATTTCTTTAAATAATATGGAAATGAATAATCCTGAATCATAGTAATCAATAATATGAAAGAATGTTCTGTAAATCATTAAATACGGAAATTAAACGTGGTCCTACTTGATACCTAGGCTTGCGTACATTCCGTGTTGCTTAGTATGACAACCTGTAATGTTTGTCCTACCTGTAGCAACAATTAACATATGCAATTCGCATTCTGACTATGGCACTATGGTGCTTATCGAAGATAATTATATGCATTACAATTGATTACATATGAAAATGGTTTATTGACAGCAACCTTCGAGGTAACAAAAAAAAAGGATTCTCTAGCTATAACAAGAAAGAAGGAAAAAAAAAGGTAAAGATAAATCAATAACATCGTTACATACATGTATACACATTTTTTTCTAAAACAGATTCATTATTATACCCATGGAGGTTACTCGATGATGCAATGCCACTATAATCATCATAATCACTCCGCTAGAAAGAGAGAGAGAGAGAGAGAGAGAAAGCAGATTCTTCCATTTAATACTCCTGTTTAAAGGTATAGACCAGTTTTGGAAACGCCCCCCTCTCAAAAAATGAAATGGAAGCTCTTATTACCAATCATGTGAAAGAATATGTTTTGATTAATACGTGATGATACAAATTTTGCCGGGAAACCACCTACTAATTGATATAATTGGTAAATTATTATATCTATTCGGACAGGAGTCCCATATACATCTTTCTGTGTACAGTGCTCGTAACTTTACCAAGACTGAACCAAATTTCTTATCATTTTGATGATTCCAGAACCTTGCAGTACACATCGATACTTATCATGCTAGATGATCCACCTTTTCTGATCGATTCCACAAAGTTTATTTCACAATGCAATCGCATGACCATAACTCAACTTTATCTTTAAATCTATCTGCAACTGCGGTTCAATCAGGGGAACTGTTAAAGTTACGTAATGTATTTTTTTTTTCGCTATACTTGCTATTCATGTGGTTGACTGTAGAATGCGGCGATTCAAGCTCACCGTTGCCTAGATACAGAACGGATATTTTGGGATACTTCCCGATACATAGTCATTAACGTAGCCATACCACCTGGATTGGTGGAAGTCGTATTAAAAAACGCACACATTTTATAATGATGTAATCCTTTTTTTCCTTTGATTCGTTCTATTCCTATCTGAATTCGTGTATAAATAACAGATGTAAAGCCGAAAATGCCATACTTGTTTCTCTCCTTCCTTTTTATCTGGATATGAGGGAGCTTAAAAAATAAAGAATTTACATTCCACCCCCCCCCCCCCACACACACACTTAATTTCCCTTCTATTCGCATATGAATGTAAGGGAGCTATATAAATATAAGATATGTAAAATCAAATTCAATTAATTTTTTTCTTCCCCCTTTATTTCCTCCCGGTTACGAGGGAGCTGTACAAGTATTACACTTGTAAAACAGAATTCACAATATATATATATATATATATATATATATATATATATATATATATATATATATAGGCCTATATATGATTTTGTTTTTCATTCTCTTCTTCTGCACCTTAATATGAGGGAGCAGTAAGAAAATAACAGATTTAAAACAGAATTTACAATATCTATATTTGATTTTGTTTCCCCCTCCTTTTCCAACTGAAAAAGCAACCGAAGCAAAAAAAATGTGTAAAAACCGAAATTTTCAAAAAAAAAGTTTTCTTCTTTGCTTCTGTTCCTTCTTTCTCTTCTTTCTCACCTGAATAAATGAAAACTGTATAATGTGACACGTGTATAGTTAAATAATGACGACGTATGGACTAAATCATGTGATATGGTTTCTTAGAACATATGTAGAAAGTTGAACTCCGTTCCTTGTCAATCTCTGTGTCAATTCTTAAATATAAGATTGACGTATAAAGAGCAAAATTGTGATCAATAACACACATACGATCTTTTTTTTTCCTCCAAGGTTTACAGAAACCAAGACTATAAATACTTAAGGAATTGGAAGAAAATAGGGTAATGATTATATTTAAGTTGTTGATATATTTTGGAAGAACGTCAAGTTCATGAAAAATAAGAATCAGAAAGCGCAAGATGCCCAAATATATCACTTATGGTATTTTGACGAGGAAATAACTTTTCCGAGATAGTAAAGTGTTTTTTCGGAAACGGGATAGCTTCTGGCTGAATATCCACATCGATGATATGACTATATTCACCTCGTTGCCCTAATATCATCACGACTGTGGCAGCGCGCATGGGGCCCCTGAATATAACCTTATTAATTATACATTTACACATAACGAAGTACCCCCCCCCCCTCTCGTTCAACACTCTTCACGCCAAGGTGATAAATCAGGATGATTCCTGGCAACGAAGTGATCCAATAGTCCCAATATACATAATTTAACACTTCATCTAGTGTCTAAAGATAACATTTTCACCATAATAATGAATGTCTTCTTCTTATCGAGTCACTACACAAGTCCCGTCCAGTGGTCCACACAGGCTTTGGCACGGCAATTAACGGCTTCCAGGTCATCTTGGGTGCATGGCTCTGGCAGGAGTGGGCAGACTAGCAGGTGTTCCCCTGAACAATAATGAATAATAATAATAATGAATGTGCCATTTATATTTACTCGCTCGCTTGCAATATTTAGGATCATGATAGTATATTTTCGATCAAGAGGCTCTATGTGTGCGAGAGATGGAACACAAATCCTCTTTGATGAATTTGGGGTTGTGTTGACGCCAAACTATTTAGCTCCTATAAGGGTGCTGTCACCTAAAGAATAATATTTGAAGAACTAAAGAATGGTGCCCCCCCCCCCCCCCCCCAATGACTGAGCCCATGCTACGCCGTGCACTGTTTCCATGTGTCCTAGTTTTCGTCTTTAGATCTTTTAGTTTGGAGAAATACTCTTGCGTGTGAAACTTTAATACGTGTCACTGGTAGTTTGTTTTTGTTCGCGTTGGGAGCATGTAAGGTGTATACGGCCACTGCTAACCCTTTATCTTCGATGGGATGTCCGTGCGATCGGTGATCCTCGACCTCGGTTCCCTGATCGGACCGAATGCTGCGATTTGTTGGCTTGGAGTTAATATATAACGATTAAAGCACTTTGGGTTTTCCCCTTTTTCTTATACACCTTGTTAATTATTTGAGGTGATATAAACTAGCGCGTTAGGAAACAGGGCATGAATTTGCATACTTTATTGACAGCAAAACATGACTAATTATACAATAAGGTCATACGTATATATTTAGTTTATTCGAGAAGCCATATGCATTCATACAAGCGTAATGACGCACATTTCGTTTGAAAATGTTATTCTAGACCTGACATCGTATATGAAAAGTGACTTTCTGCTCTTTACCTGGGATTAAAACGTTTTTGGGACGTAAATAAATTCTCTTGACGTTTCTCTTTATGTTTTGCTTTTTGATTATTACTATACTTTTACCTTTAATATTATGAATCTCACTGTGTCAAAATTATTTTTAGGAACTTAAATTCTACAAGCTATATGCTTTTTATTAAGTTCCTTTTTTCACATGTAATTTCGAATTATTTAGTGTAATGCCATATCAAGTTATGCTGTGTTGATGTCTTTATTGTTCGCGAATATCAATTTTGTAAATATCCTATGTTTTGTTAATGTATTGTATCTTTTTCATGTGAAATAAAAGAAACTAAAAACTAAAACTAAACTAACAAGCATGGTAGAAAGAAATTATTTGTTCCAAAACCAATATTCCTCAGTTTTCTGTAAAGGACGTTCGCGCTTTGTTCAAACTAGAACATAATGAATCCCCGGAATGAATCCCACGGTTAAAGTCATTATCTTATTCAGATCTTGGAAAATGTTCGCCGTTCATCCAGCCTTATTGCATAAAAAGTACTACAGTAGATTCTACATACATGA
Organism: Strongylocentrotus droebachiensis; assembly: GCA_035222895.1. Classification (NCBI taxonomy): domain Eukaryota; kingdom Metazoa; phylum Echinodermata; class Echinoidea; order Camarodonta; family Strongylocentrotidae; genus Strongylocentrotus; species Strongylocentrotus droebachiensis. The sequence goes on along the minus strand of JAVYIG010006006.1, from coordinate 108,490 downwards.
AGTATTTGTTACAATGTCGCTATTTTGTTCTGTTTGTCGAAAGGTTGTCGTCTGATTAAAAACATGTTGCTTACATTACAGTTATCACTATAACCATGGCAGAAGTTAAAATTAAATATTTCAAGACCAGAATGATTTCATCACGGACATTTGAAGCAAATGGTATCATTGATTACATCATGACCTTTACTATGTTGCGAAATGACAAATGATTATGAAGAGATACATGCAACAGTTACGTTGCAATTAGAGTAAAGTTCACCAAATAACATGAAAGTACCTGATTGAATTAGATTTGACCTCAAATGCAAAGATTGAAGCTGTTAAAAAATTCATTTTTTGGTAATTCGTTAACCATGACCCTCGTTTTGGCTCAAATTTGTCAGTGATGTTTTGTTTTCTTCTGGGGAAAATTGAGAATATTCCTAGCACAAATTTATTCTCAACAAATCATTCAAACATCGCATGATCGTCGCCAGACCATTCGGAAAGGGAATGAATGGAAATTGCCTTTTAGTTCGCCAGAGATATTCTGACAAGCCAAACAAAAAAATGAAACAAACATAACAACAACACAATCAAAAATACTCAAGCATTTGGGCAGACGTCGTTATATCAAAAAGCGAATATGGCCAGCTGAATAGGTTTCACATGAAAAAACGGTTTGTAATAGAATAGGCCAGCCAGGCAGATGGATTGAAAGAAATACGATGAAGAAATTAAAACGTAACCCTATATCATGCAATATACCGGGGCAATATAATTATGATGAGCAATAGAGAAGTGGGGGAAAGGAATAGAGGAAGCGAAAAGAGAACAAGATAGACGATATAGATTACAATTTTATTTTTGGACTAAAACAAAGATCGAAAAAAGGGCTGTGATTATGCCTATTTTTTTTAATTTATTATTATTATTATTATTATTATTATTATTATTATTATTATTATTGTTTTTGATTTTTTTTTGGGGTGGAAACAAATACGTAGGATGTTAATGGCATCATTTTAATTACAAAAATAATTGATTCGACACCCAGATTTCCAAGGTGAGATGGCTGTGGTCTCATTGGTCTCGTCACAGGATGGTTCCTGATTTGAAACCAAGTCGATTGCTTGTGCCCTTTGGCCAGGCACTAATCCTCATTACCAAGTCCCTCGGAGAGGACTTAAAGCCGTTGGTCCCTGGTTGCTTACTATCATCATAGAATCATAAACCTGGGAGGAATAGAAGAAACTCAACTCGACCCCAAACTCATTTATATCTAATCATTCTACCTTTCACAGACCAATGATTAAATCGTGCCCATTTGATCCCCTTGGAATAGCAATTTGAGTAGAATTTCATCAGTATGTATTTTTAAAAGTAACTATGATTGGTTAATTTTGTATACCCGTCATCGAACTCAAATCGTATACAAAGTACACACATTCACCAATCAATCTGCATGGTGATAAGAAGGAGAATGTTGACCACTCATAATGTCATGCTATGATGGTAATGTGGTGAGTGATGCGTGATCCACTGGTATTACAATGAATTACTTAAAAATTGAGAAAGAGAGAGAGAGAGAGAGAGAGAGAGAGAGAGAGAGAGGGGGTGGGGGGAACGCCCACTTTGAGAAAGAAGATGTTTCTTTTTATAACGTTTATGGTTATGCAAACCGTTGTCAACAAGGAGACTAAATGGATAACGAGAAAAGACGGGTTGATCCATTTCAGCAGGAAATTTCGAAAAGACGGGTTGATCCACTTTAGTTGAAGTTAAGAAAATACCGGATGATCCACCTCAATCGGAAGTTAAGATCCATAGACAATTTGTGTAAAGGCGAACCGCTCTACTCGAAGCTTTGTCAATATCGCACAAAATCCTTCTTGCGATGCATCCTTGGCGGCTTTCTCTTTAATCATTTATTTATCAAAATATGATCCCAAAAGGCTTGTTCTGATGGACTGTAAGATTATCAGATTATTTTTACAACTACCTGTATGATATTACGTGTGTCTCCTTCTATTCTCATTTCTCTTTATTGTTTATATATTCTCTTTCTTATTAAAGCAAGATTTCGTAATTTCGGCGTTTCGTTCTTTCGTAATATCGTAATTTCGTAATTTCGCTCCCAAGAGTCGTTGGTATTGGTTGTTTTCAGGGAAAACAACTTGAGAAGTAATAGAGCAAATTACTCCGAGTCTGAGTGGCAATGAAGAGGTGCTTATCCCTGAGTCCTAGTCACAGATCCCTTCTAATATATACTAGTTCAAAATGAAAACAAATGAGACGGGCAATAGAATTTGGATCATTGTTGAATACTATAAACAAAACAAACGAATAACCCTGATATATATAAAATCATGTATACGTCTTTTAACACTGTTTGTTATTTCATGTATTTGTAATCATTTTTGTGTGTACAGGGCCTCTCAGAAAAACAGTATTAATACTGAGAGAGTTACCCTGTCTAAATAAAACGAATAAATAAACAAAATAAATAAATAGTAATTAATTTGACGTTATAAAGAAGCGTTTAGGCCCAGGCAGACGTCGTAGCGAAGTTTAAAAGATAAGTTTATAAGTGAAGGTCAACTATACTTGACGGCGAAATGGCACATGAAAGTCTACTGAAGCCAATGTCCTAGTGAAAGGTCATGACAATTGAGGTGAATACTTGGAGGATGAGTTAACGAAACTCGAGCCATTCTAGACATTCATGTTTGTGTTGTTTAGTTCACCGAAAGCTCAATTCCCTTTGATAGCACCAAAGTGACAGTGAGAGATACATCATGAAATGAGCCATAAAATGAAAGTCGATCGGTAGTCATGTAACACCAAAATAGATATTATCATTCGTGTCGCTAATACCAGGCAATCTACCAGGAGAGCTCCAACGATAAAACGTGATGACATTTAATGAGACAATAACTTATAATGAACAATCAAGGTCACTAACCGTTTAAAGTGCCAATGTTTTGTCACTCGGTTTTACTTATAGAAGTGCACCACCGCTATTTGCCTGAAAGAACTGAGCATTTCCTCGATTCGAGCCGTTTGCAAATGTTGATGGCATCTATATATCCTATAAATGAAGCAAGACATTTTGTCTACAATGCTTGTCTGTACCCAGGTTATTAAATTGGGCACCAGGTAACTCCATGTACTTGGTTGTGCACTAGCATTGTGAGCATCTCAAAGAAAGGCTCTAGGGTAGAGTGCTTCCCATGCAAGGGAGTGAAGATAGTGCACACATTGTGCGCTAGCAAGCCTGGATTCTAAAAGCCCTAGGAGACTAGGGGTAATTGTATATATAAATGTCTAAATGTTTCGATTTTATTGCTATGGGAATGCAAGCAAAACCTCTATGCTCTATAGAAATGTCTATATTTTATATCTGTGGTGCATTCGTGATCATTATGTTTTTCTTTTCGTTCGTTCCGCACGAAGTCACGCACTAAAGAGGATGGATAGATAAACACGAATCAATCTCACTCTCACGCAGTCTCAGGTTTAGTTGCCTAAAACACAATGTTCCTCGCATGACTCAGCAAAGTTCCCGTGTAAAAGAGAGACAGGAATTAGGCCTCATTCACATGCAACTCCAAATTAAACCCATCCCACACCCACACCCACACCCACTTTACATCGACCAATTTGGGGCCATTCTGTGTACCGTGAGTTTTTGGTTCGGTCTGTTGTCGGTCTGTTGTCGGTCTGTTGTCGGTCTGTGGTCGGTCTGTTGTCGGTCTGTTGTCGCTCTTGTGTCGGTCTAGTGTCGGTCCGTTGTCGGCCTGGTGTCGGTCGGTTGTCGGTCTAGTGTCGGTCCGTTGTCGGTCCGTTGTCGGTCTGTTGTCGGTCTGTTGTCGGTTTGTTGTCGGTCTGTTGTCGGTCTGTTGTCGGTCTGTTGTCGGTCTGTTGTCGGTCTGTTGTCGGTCTGTTGTCGGTCTGTTGTCGGTCTGTTGTCGGTCTGTTGTCGATCTCGTTGGTGTGACTGAGGCATACTAGCGGGTCGACCTCGGGGGAAGGGTGGGGCAAATCCAAAATGAAGCTTAAGACATACTGAATGTGAAAATGGACATCAAAATTTTATTTGTATATTCCCTTCTCTAATTGATCAGTATTTTTATTTTGTTTTGCCATTTTTTTTAATTAGTTTTATATCTCATCATATCCATATTAATTTACAATAACGTGATCGGAAACTTTTCCTAAAAAAAAAAAAAAAACAGATCAATAATTATCAAAAGCCTTTTAACATTTAATACATTATCCGAACATTATTTCTAAAATAAGTTATTTAAATTGCCCTTACTGAGTTGATATTGTTACAGTCTCTGTTATTGTGCCACAGTTAGTAACTAATAATACATAATATGTTTTACGACGGGGTAGGGGGACTTAGAAGAAAAGCCCCCCCCCCCCCCCTCCACCGCCCCTGCCCGCTCCGTGAATAGTAGGACGAACTTGATGTAGTGCAACGCCTCGAGGTACAACATCATACATCACAATGGCCTTGTGAAGACAGTGGTTGCTCGGCACAAAGTAGTGTAGAAGATGACAAGCGATACTTTGATTGCGATATCCAATATATTGTCTTATTGAGAACCCTGCAAAGAGTACATCCACATCTGAGCATACTTCTTCCTATGTTTACAAGCTCAAGAATCCTTTGACGGCTCATTTGTTTTCCTGACTAATACAGATCAGATATGTATTTTAAAAACATATTTTATAACCGGTAAAGTTTACTGGAATAGCCTTGTTAAATGGTGTCCATACTTTTCGATAACCAAAGGTTTACTTACAAAATCTATCCTAGTAATTTTCTTCTCTTTCTCTCTCTCTCTCTCTCTCTCTCTCTCTCTTATACTTATATCCAAAGTAAAGCAACATAGTCCAAACATTGCATTTACAATGGTCATTCATTAACCAATATTATACTTAACCATTCCATTTAGGTTTCTCCACTTTTCCAATTCTAATGTCCACTATGCCTCTTTAAACTTAACTAAAGATTATCACATCACATAATATCACATCGCAAGTTTCTCATTTTGTTTTGCATTAGCAAATTAGGCTATTGTTGGCGGCCCCATTCGCCTTACACGTGAGGTGACGCTTATTAAACTGCTCTTTGTGGTGAAGATAATAACTTTGGCCTTAAGTGACAGTTTAACGATTCATTAATGAAACTAATGAGCCACAACGATGGCCAAACATTATCTGATAATGAATTTCATTGTAAGTCCCACGGTCACACCCACAAATAATAATACACAGCTACAGACTCGTGCACACGCACGATAAAACGCACAGTGCATCCATCATATAAGTCAGTAGGGTATTTGAATTAATGGCTGAAGTGAATGCCCCTGACTGCTCTTGAATTGTTATGTTCACGCAGAAAACTAAACAGAAAAACTCCCTTGTACTTGATGAAAAAGAAATTTAGGGTATGTCATCAGATTCATCCACACACATTGTGCGCACCATCTCCACTATATGGTCTCCATGTAGTGGCCATGTGACCATTACTATCACATAGGCTCATGTCAATCTTCCAGGTACCTCATATCTCTCCAGTGTATGGAGTGGCAAATGTAGGTTTGTCAACCCTCCCGCATTTGGAGGGAGTCTCACGCCACCACGCACTTCCTCCCGCTCTTCCTCAATCTCCCAGTTTATTAAAAAAACCTCCCGCCAAACGTGTAAAATGAACCAGCGTACCGTATCGTATGCATTTTTTTTTGCTCAACGGTGGAGAAGGGGGTGGGGTGGGTAGTGAGTACTTCAAATAATTTTTGTTTCTAATTGGTTTTATTTTTTATTTTTTTACTGAATAAAAATGGCATTTATAGTGCTGTTGCTGCTGATCAACCCACGACCTTTTTTTCCTCAAAGCACTCAAACAGATCAACTACGACACATCTATTTCGTTATTGTTTCTCTACTCTTACCATAATTACAGGGTGTTTTAGAACATCGAAAAAGGAGTGAAAGTACCTGCTAAAGTGGAGAGTTTCTCCACTAAGAAGACACATCTATTTCGTTATTGTTTCTCTACTCTTACCATAATTACAGTACCTATTTATAGGGTGTTTTAGAACCTCCTTGTCAGCTTAATAGGCATTCTGGAGGGATAGCGAGAAAGGAGTGAAAACCCTTGCTAAAATGGAGAGTTTTCTTCACTAAGAATCGGAAGTGAACATCTCATTACGTTTGTCTAGCCTCAGGATTGTCTGACAACCGTGTAATCCAGTTGTTCATTTCTAGGCAGAGACGATGTGGTTATTAAAGGCTACAGTAAGTCCACTCTAAAAATAATGTGCTTTAAATAGATACAGAAAAACAAGAGAAACAGAGCAACAACAAAGAGATTAAAATCGGATAACTAATAAGGAAGTCATGACATTAAAAAAACTATGTAACCTACAAAATCACTACACAAATTGTCAATTTGGTTATCAGTTTGGGACGTCATTGCCTCACTATTTATCAACTGCTTTATATATTTTTGTCCTATTCATTTCCCGTTTTATCCCCAAAAACTTGATTCCCCATGCCTTTGCCCAGGTTATATGATTTGTAGCATATTGCGTGCATGGCATTTCATAACATCTTTTATGAACTTTGAAGAATTGATACTATTTTCTGAATATTGTATATTCATATCATTGATTGTATATAATTCGTAAATCAAAATTCAAATTTTTCACGATTTAACTGGAAAAATTCTCTATATTAGTGCATCGACACAAAAACATATTACTATCAATATAACTTGGAAGCTGGTGTGAGGATATAAGATTCTTAGGGGGAAAATTGGAAATTTAGTTTTCAATATAAAAACAAACAATGCTGCTCGAAAAACTGAGGTAGCTCTTAAAGGGCAATGTTTCTCCACCCATAAAATAGGTCCTCATTCATAAAGTAGCCGATAAATTGATGTAATGCACAAATGCACCACTGACCGCTCACATGAACGCATGGTGGTAAGAGAAGATGCCACATGAAACAGAAGTCGGCTGACGTGCAAAGTCTAGCAGACTACATCAATCATGATTCGCATCCAACCTTGCCAATGCAAATAGCATTCAATACATAGATTAACAAGATGATGGGAGTAAGGGGAACTGAAGCACCCCCTCCCCCAGTTATTGGAAATATTCAGGCACATTCAGTCAGTCGTTACCTCGAGCAGCGAGATGTCCTTGATGCAATTTGTAGCAGAAAATTCTAATAATTTTATTATGAAATAATGTTATCACCATAATAAGGCGATGATTGTTTGGTCGCCCGCTTCATTTGCTGACATTCCTAACCCCCTTTTAAGGTGATATTCGGGCGAAAGGCCTCCCTCCCCCGCCCCCTTCTTGAGTGAGACATTGAGCCCGTATACACCTATTATAATGTACAATGTAATAATGTTCGTAAGTCGGGATCGTGTTTCTTTTTTAGAATACAACTGCAACGAAGCAACACTATTGAATTAGCCCACGCCTTTCGTTTTTGTAGCATTTTTGAAATCTTTGGTGCCACGGAATCTTTGCCGATGTGAGTGGTTTCATATCAGGGTGCCGTTTTAATAACACAAAAAACCCATAACATTTTCAGACCGATAACAAATATTCACAACGTGTAGTCTATAACATAAAACATTACCAGAGTGCCTCTAAAATACTCAGACTAAAAGCATAAAGGTTATGACGGCAAGTTCTATAATTTATCGTAAAACGGAATTACCATTCTAGCTATGTAGATAGGTACTCTATATGGTGGTTACAGATACAAATGTAAATGATATATTTCTAAAAATCATGATAATAGGAAAATGTCGTCCTTTTCAGAAAACATGCTGCCTTTGATTTGTAACCTTATAACACGGGTCATACTCGAGTAAGCGTGAAATCAATCAATTCGTTTCATAACTTGCTAGATCCGATCCGATCGATGGAGTTGCAAGGGAGCTTCTTTACTTTCTCCATATTATGTAGTACGTCTGTTACCATAGAAACGTTCTTGCAAAGGTAACTGTCACACAAGCAGCAGTTAACCCCTTGCCTATACGTGAACTGAGTGGTCCCTGTATTAAACCTATGGGACTTTGACAATGAAGTAGTCATCAGATTAAATTAACCTATCAAGATCTCGATCTTTGAGTATTTTGCAGTCAGCAGTAATGTGCATTATTTTATTCATTTGACGAGGTACAGCTGATCATAGTGCTTAACATGATTTTCTTCAATTCTTCTAACTAGGTCTGTTAAGAAATGAAATATGCATCATTTACAAATAGATTTCTGTCCTTGATTCAGTTTTTCCTTTTTTCATATTTTGCTAGCGCAATCAACCAAGTAAAGCAACGATAAATGGCCTGGCTCTGGAAGCCAGTTCACGGTTGCAGTCTGAGCATGAGCAGATAAAGGTCATTGCAGAACACATTTTGAAATACACGGAGACAAAATACTGGATACGTGCTCATGAAAGTTATTTAACATTATTCATTCATGCACATTCAGTGCACTCCATGGTACACAGGTGGAAGTATTCTTTGAAAAGGGGGGAACAAAGGCTATTTATAAAGCACCTCCATCGCTACAGGAGTGATTATTTCAAAATGTACAAAGTGGGACCTCTTCATGTTTTGAAGATCTGTGGATATTCGGGGTCATTGCAGTAAGGTGCTAACCGTGAACTGGTCTATTATGTAAGGTCGAAACAAAAACCGATCCAATTGTATTATTTAAAGGCGATGAGCAGATCACAAAGGTTGAAGGGTAAACAAAATGAGAAGTTGTTATTCTTCAGTGAAGTAGTTCTGAAAATATTTGCTGTACTACAGTATTCTTTCGTGAAAAGGAGTATACCTGCATGTACTATCCGCGCCCCTATTTGAAGCGTTCTGTTCATCGTGTGATCGGCTCACAACCTTCTCAATCTCGATCACTCCTTCTTTCTCTTATACCTTTCCTCCTTTCATTTCACCTCATTTTTGGTGTACACAATACCGACAACAAAAAAACTAATTAATCTCGTGTAAATGTTTAATGAAACTTCATTTTATTATCATCTCGTCTTTTCATTCCCTTTCCTTTATATTTCTTCCTCGGTTCCTCTAAACGCCCCATAAGCGGGTTCTAATGACAAAAGAATATATCAAAAGCCTTTTCAATACGCCTCATTCGGTGACAGGCTCAAGAGAAGGCATCTGATTTCTCGGTAACACTGTCTGGTAATCCTTAGCTTTGTGATATAATGAATTCTAGTTGACAATGAAATCCTATAAGTACAGTGTAAATTGAACTAATTTGGTACGTCGCATTCGATCCTTTTCTGGAGATTCAAGATTATTTTATTGGTCCATGCATGCAACAATATTAGTAGCGATTTGGTTCAAATTTTAATTGAGTCCAGTGTCGTTTAATTATGCAATTAAAAGTCCAATTTAAGCTGTAGACTATTAACTATTCAAAAGAATAATCTTATAATAAACCACAATTACCAGCATATTATACGCGCTTATGTTGTTTGTAATATAGATTCTAACTTAATATACTTATTTTCTTGAAGAGGTATATGTAAGTTGGCCGAAGTGGTACAGGATATTGGTTCGAATCCCAGCGTCATATGAAGTCGACAGTGAGAACACTTTGTGGAACGGTTAGTGGAATAAATTAAAAACTGATATAATGTCCCGTATAATAGGTTGAGGGACGTTTGCGCGACAATGACATAATAATGATAATAATATGAATTTATATCGCGCTTAAAACCAAATACCGTCTCTAAGCGCTTTATAGATACTATTACCCCGGTCATCGCACTCATTCACTCACAATGTGCACCATCTCCACTCCCTGGGGAGTATTCTTGTTATATGGTCGCCATAAGGGAATGTGGTAATTACTAACACAAAGGCTTTCGTCATCCTACCATGTCCCCATTTCTCTCCTGGGAATGGAGTGGCAAATATAGATTGATACTTTTAAAAACATTAGTGCCGTGTCGGGGATCGAACCACCCACCACCTTTAAATTTCAAGTAAAGTGCTTAAACCACTCCACTACGACACCTCAAAAATGGACCTCGAGCAAAGGTTCTCGATAATCGTTAGCTGTTCAAATAACATTGCCGTCCAGTGCTTGATGACGTTATCAGTCCATGTCCTAGTTGGTTTGCCCCTCTTTATTCTCCCATCGGTTCCTCCTTATAACAAGATGGTGTTTGCCAATCTATAATTTCATCAAGTTACGTGCCAAAACCTTCTTTTTATAATTATGATGAGGTGATCATGTTCCCCTATATAACTCTTTCTTATCTCTCTCACTTTCTCGTTGAACGTATGCGAAGAGTAGAGGATATGCAGAAGCCTTCTCATACAATTCTTCTCAAAGCATTGATTCGCTTTTCCATTTCTGCATTCGTTGTTCGTGTTTCACAGCCATATAGCATTAGGTTCATGCATATAGTCTGATGTTACCAGTGCTCTCATATATATACAGTGCGTCCCAGAAAAAACGAAACCGAGAAGTATCGATGTTTTATCATAACTTAATCACAACCATAATTAATGAATGATACATATTTGGAAAGCTTAGAGTCTCCTCTTTCAGTTGATGCTAGTCACGTGATGTATATTTCACGCATGAGTGATTAAAAGCAATTTGAAGGAAGGAAACCAAAAAGACATTTGGCGGGCGGTATCTGAATTTCAAAGAAAAATTCATATTTCTAGAAAGTTCATTTTCTGCTCTTTCATATGATACCTCAATCAAGAAAAATGGGCCAGGAATAACAAAGTTCTGTTTGTTTAAAGTAGCCCTTACATTTTCATAATTTTAACAAACGAATTCGTTTTCACTGGGTGCCTGCCGTAGCAAAAAGCAGATTTGACAAAAGACTTAACTCCGTTTCGTTGACAATCAGCCATGCATGAAGACTCTCGTCTACGGCTGATTGTCAACGAAACGGAGTTAAGTCTTTTGTTAATTTCGTTTATTGATACGGCAGGCAGCCAGTGAAAACGAATTCGTTTGATAAAATTATGGAAATGCAAGCACTATTTTAAACAAACAGAACTTTGTCATTCCTCGCTCATTTTTCCTGATTGAGGTGTCATATGAAAGGGCAGAAACTCAACTTTCTAGAAATGTGAATTTTTCTTCGAAATTCAGATACCGCCCGCCAAATGTCTTTTTGGTTTCCTTCCTTCAAATTGCTTTTAATCACTCATGCGTGAAATATGCATTATCTGAGTAGCATCACATGAAAGAGGAGACTCTAAGCTTTCCAAATATGTATCATTCATTAATTATAGTTGTGATTAAGTTATGATAAAACATCGATACTTCTCGGTTTCGTTTTTTCTGGGACGCACTGTAGAGCTCAATCTAGATGTCTTTGTGATGCTCCTGTCATTCCACATTGGTTTTGGTTTTGGAAGGGCAGATGTGACAATGGCAATTCTGTTTTTTATTTCATGAGCAGATTGAGCATCCTCTGCATATAGATACTTGAATTAATCAACGGTTTCAAGTTGTTCTCTTCCAATCTTAAAGTGACTCAGTAACAGATTCTGAATAAAAATCCTGGATTAAGCTCATGCTGCAATCATAATTATACACCTTTAGGTCAGTCAGGAACCGGGGTCAGGAACCCCATGACTTTTACTAGCCGATCACCTGTCTGATTATCAAGATATTTATGATTGGAAATCGAAATCAAATTTTGCGTTTTCCTAACGGTTTTCATAACACTATAGTCTATTGGGTAAGATGAGTAAGGTAAAACCGGTCACTCAAAGATTTTTTACTTTATTGAGGCACTTCATGATCCTTTTGAAGCGCAATTTGTATATAGGGCTTCAATTTTACACCATAATCACAGACACTGATAACACGTAGGGCCATGCATATCAGATTTAACGATGCTTTTAACAGCTAGTCAGTTTGATAAACTTATATAAAGATTGTATTTTTATGATCGAAGTATAACAAAACATATGTACACATGAATATTAAGATTCCGATTTAATGTGCAAATTAAGCCATCGAATTAGTTCTGAAGACAAGACAGCGATTGATGAAGTTTGACGCTTTATTAGGGAAGTATAGAGTGATAATAACAATAATAATATTCCGCTTTTATATAGCGCCCAATACAACGATACAACGATGTGTCTAAGTGCTTTACAGATATATATATCACTACCCCGGTCATCGGATTCAGGCTTAACCCGACACAATGTATGCACATTCTTCACTGTATAAATATTATGACGGGAGGACAATTCTAAAACAGAAATTTGTTAGAATTATCGATCCTTCAAGGAATCCCGATCAATATGGTCAGTATTTTCCCTTACGTATTGATTTAATTCTAATCTTTTGACATTTGGATCCCCAATTTATAGGAACGTGATTTGATAATTCACTAATAGTCAAGATAAACGAATTGACCCAGTCCGACGCATGATTAGACTGTCTGACTTCAAAGTAGTTGGGATGGATGAGGCTGAGAAAGCAGATTAATAAAGAAAGATTGTTGTAAGGCATTCAGTGGGTTAATCTATTTTCATATTTGGAGCAAGTATTATTCTGCCATTTACTTTCTTTACACTCGCCATATTGGTGAGGGAAACTACGCCGTTGATAATGGATGTTTCAAGATCATTTTCTTGAAGACACTATTCAGAAGGCAATGAGGAGGTCATCAATTTATTTATATTTAATCATAATCTATTCACGCTAAGCTTAGCTTATAGTTAGTGCTATAAAGGGATTGGGTAACTTTGTCTCAGATTCTGAGACATAATCCTCTATTTAGCAAAGAGCATTATAAACCTTTAGGTCAGTCAGTAACCCCATGACTTTTACAAGCCGATCGCCTGTCTGTTTACTAAGATATTTATGATTGGGAATCGAAATTTAAAAATCCATTTTCCTTACCGGTTTTATAACACTACAGTCTATTGGGGAAAATGAGTATGGTAAAACCGGTCATTCAAAGATTTTTGCTTTTTTTTTTTTAGGGCTTCAATATTACACCATATCACAGACACTGATAACACGTAGGGCCATGCATCTCAGATTTAATATTGTTAAACGATGCCTTTAAGACCCATCGGTTTTTAACAATAGTGATTAAATGCTTCGCACACTCTCTCGATCGAGATCAAAAGTCCAATCGTGTGAAATGAGCCATAGGACGAATCTTATTGTCCGCATATAGTTAATTGATTTTGGTACGAACGCCTCAACACAATTATGAGGTTATGGAAAATGTCCTGGTAAATAAATTACAAGAATATATAATTCTTTGACTAAATATTTTCTCGCAATATATCGAATAAATAACATTGATGAAGCAAAGTCAATTGTGTACTGATATTTGTATAAAATTCACTATAAGGCAATACCAGTGCCTAAATGAAAGAAAATATAAGTATAGATGATAGCGAATAATGAACTTTGTCTTTAAATCTTCAAACTGATCATTCGCATGAGACATAGGTATATGAGAAAGTAATTGAGAAGAAGTAACATCGCATGAAGAGTGAGTTATTAAGCGAGTAATTGAACACGAGAATCCGAAGCACTTATAGTGCTATCATGCAAGACGATTAGACAGATATGCGTCTAGGTTGAGACTAGAATCCTGCGATTGAAGATGGAGAATCAATTTAAAGTGTTGTCAATCGTAATATATAAAAGCTTCCTTTTTAATTAGTGTAATATATGAACCTAGTGGAAACTTAAGTAATATTAGAGAGGAACTAAATAGAATAAAAGCTCAAAAGAGTATTGGATTTTTCCTCTTTATAAGATGTAATTTTTCGCACTGCGACCTCACAAATCTTAAATTACACAACAACAACAAAAACAAAACTGATATATTTAAATCTCTTTAATGGTCATAGAGGGAAGATTGTGCTATGCATTTGACATTATAATGATAATAATAATAGTCATATTTATACAGCGCTTTATACTCCTTTTTAAGCGCGTTGTAATTATCGGCTGTATCCGCTGAAAAATATATTACACAACAACAACAAAAACAAAACTGAACGTCGCGCCTCGTCCTTCTGGAATTATCTTTTCACTGCCACGATCTTATTTTCACTGATTTTCTCTCAGTATGATGCAGACAAACCTCCCCCGAGGCAGTGCATTAAAAATTATAATACATGTTATTTCCTATGACTTTCAGTTGTCTATATATTCTGCGCCGATCATATTACCATGGTAACCGCCAGACTGGTTGCTATATAGGGTCCAGACAACCCGTTATACTTCAAAACGATTTTACTATGAAAGAATACAATAAGAATTACATAAGCGAAGAAGAAAAAAATCAATGGTAAAGACGAGTATCAGTAATTATTGCATCCAATTGAATAAACATTTTAATTTATTGACTTTGAAACCAGATCAATATACAAACGTATATACAGCCAACGAACATATAGACCAACTACACTTAAGCAAAAAAGACTGAACTTTCTGAAAAAACACCTTCACAAAAGAAGACACTTCCACCTTCGTATTGAAATTAATTACTAAGTATGAGATGGAAATTGTGGCTAAATATATATATATTTAAATAAAAATGTAACCTACAAACATGCTTTGAATCGATTTACGACCCAGTTTTTCTCGTGCCTCGACGCTTTTCTCGGAATGCGTTATTTGTTATACTACTTCAACACGAATTACAAACAGAATGTCATGACATAACGATTAAAAAAAACATGTCTTTCGTAAGGCTTTATTCGATGTAGTATGAAAGAAAAAACAGGATGTTGTGACATAACTATTAAACAAATTCGAGGTCTTCAGTAGACTTCCAGGGACAGTAAAGCCCCGCTGCATTAATTATAGCTACTTGCGCCTTTTTGATAGAGCAAAGAATGCCTAATCGGCGACCATTGGTCCCCAATGGTCCCTTTTTCCTTATGTTAATTGAGAGATGATTTGATGAAATAACCACCTGTCAGTGACCATGCAGGGAGGTCTAATCCCTCCTGGACAAACTAGTGCAGATATAGGATTTAAAGGAAATCTAAAATCATGGTATAGACTACAGTACGTTTGATGTAACGGAATTGAAATACGTAAAGGTATAATGTGCAAAGATAATGTGTGCGGGGAAACAGTGAGTGGCTAACAATGAATATGATGGAGACTGATCACAAACAGGGTGGATTCCTGTAGTCGGGAACATCTATTCAAGGGGTAGGGGCTGGGTAAGGGAAAAGGCAGCTGCCCTAAATTAAAACTTCATAAATAGTATCGCACCCCACGCTAAAGCTTTATTGACGCAATACCCCCACCCCCTCCACTCCCTGACAGTGACGGATTAAGACGAATCACGACCGGCCCAGGTCCCCATTTTTGAAATCCAAGTGACATATCCAAATTACCTCTATTACACAAGTTTCCTTACGTGCACCCCCCCCCGATATATTCTGATGACCTTTTATTATTGTGCTGAAATTATCTATCTGCAAATTTCAGGAATGGTAAGCCCTTTCTTTTACAGATTCCTCCTCCTCCTCCCCCTCTATACGTAAGTGATCTCGTACCTGAGTAGCGTCAGTGCTTCCGCTTATTGCTGCCCCTCACCCACCAATCAAGGAGATGGATGGACACCCATATGGCTATATACAAATTACATATTGCCATTGGATAGCCTCGATGTTAGTGCAAGGAAATATCCCCACAGATATTTCGTCAAAGTGTAGAGCAAAATCAATTTCTATTTGGCCGAGCCAATCTAAGATCTTTTCAACAATTTCCCTCTCAAAATGTTAGCGCTTCTCAAACAATTCAAAGGGCTTTTACCCAAAGAGATCATGAGTGTTTACCATAGCATCTACTTACTCGGGGTGGACGGTTCTGTTCCATCCACCCATTACCCAAAGAGGGTCAAATTTATCTAAGTAACGAAACACAAATTGTACAATTTGAATCTTCTTTAAAATGATCTCTATGAGGGTAGAAATTTGCGATAATGCATTTTCCGATATATCTATATGGATAGTTTAAATTGTTTATCAGATGACGTCAATTTAAGATGAAGTGATCCCTTCCTACGCACCCAATCTCCTAACAATATAATACTTACAATTATAATACAGCCTCACTTACTCCCGTAACGAATGAATATTCGTTTTGATTTCAAACCGAGGTCAAGCTCTTGGGTAATGTTTAGAGCGCTCTATTCGGCCATTCTATCGTATAGCACCAGTATGTTGACCTTTGCTGGAGAGGCTTTGCTCTCATACAAAAAGAAGTTCACCTGGACGAAAAGAAACAATGTCAAAATAATGATTTTAACAAATTAAAAAAACGTTAAGAATTTCTCGGAGTTAAACACGTTCCATCATCTTGGTCCAAAATTACAGCATAGTTGTATACCTCTTTGAAACTACTATCAGTCTATCACTACTACTAATGTCATCAATACTGCTACTGATAGCGAACAACGTGCACATATAATATTACGAAAGTATACGTGCAATTTCCCGTGACCTGCTATCAAATTCATTGAACCAGTAAATTATTTTACCTCATATCTATAGCTCTCTAAATTTGATTTCCATCTTAATGAATTTTCACGTATGGCATTTTAATTATGGTCCAATGAGTCTACCAGAGATGAATGTTGTAGATAGAACCAATCCAATATCAATACGATATCGAATGTTATGCCATTTCCATGTTTGTGGTGAGGTCTCATTCAGCGTGGGTGACATTAATGATGTTCTATCCCTATTTGGTTTTTGGAATCACATTCTTATTAAGCTCATTCAATGTTGCACTGCCATGCAATTATATATCAATTTAAAGCTGCAGTATGATAGAAAGGAAAACGATTTATTATATTACTATTGTATTTCAATAAAAAATAGAATTGACATTCTCACCGTCATTTAAAAACTCATCTAATAAAGTCATACAGCTGGAGAAATGGGATAGAAAATAAATTCAAATTAAAAAATCAATAATCATTGTGAGGCATCATTTCTAAATGAGAGGCATGTAATTCAATTAACTTTCATGAAGAAAAAAACACTTTAAAATAAGCTCACAATTTTCAGATTTTAATTAATGCCCCTCTCAAGTGTTTGCATTAATGCCCCTCTCAAGTGTTTGGAGCCCCAAAATTGCCCCCCAAAAGATCAATGGTAAAATTTAACTCAAACTGTATCATAATGTGAAAGAGAATGTCATTTAAGACACACTTCTGCTAAGGTCCCACCCCCCCCCAAAAAAAAAAAAAAAAAAAAAAAATTGTTTGAAGATAAATATTTGTTAGAAAAAAAGATTACATAATTTGTTTTTTTTTAGCTGTATGCAGAAAAAAAAATTATGTATTCTTTCATCATTATTCAACTTCAGACACATTTGTTTTGAAAGTCCTTGCAGAAATGTGACATCCTCTTTCACATTATGACACAATTTATGTGAAATTTTGCCATCAAATTTGCGGGGCTCCCAACACTTTAGAGGGGCATTAGAGGAAATATAGTTTTAGGTGGTATGATTTTAGAGTTGCAGCACCTTGTCATGGTACATATTTGATTAAAATTATGATAAAAAGGAAGTCGAACTTTCTGTGTCATACCTCTGTCTTGCAACTAGAAATAGCCCAGACAGTGACGTAGCGTTAATCCATTCAGAGGGGAGGGGTGAGGGGTTGTTACTCAGATAGATAGGGGGTCAATAACTCAGAGATGAAGAGCTCCATACATATTTAAATATAGAGAGAGAGAGGAGTAAGAAATCCATAACCCTACTCCTTCTTATAAAGTAAAGAATGGGGAGAGATATGAAACTGCCGAGGAGAAGTAGGGGGGACCCAAGCATGAGCTTTTAATATTTATCATTACTTACACGAAAAGGGACATAAGAAAAAGCTTTTTCCAACTCTTGTAAAATACACACATTGTAAGACGAAATTGCGAAACTATGGTTGCGTAAATCGCGTTAAGGCCACCCTTCTTATCCTTAAACAAAAATGAGGAAAAAAGCTTTTGACTTAAATCGAACTAGGATTTCTGACTTAATATGTCTTAACACAAAGTCTGAGCTGTGTAATACTTCACCTTTAAACATTCTATACTATGTGGTTAATCGAAAATGAAACAACTCGATTCTCCCTCAAACATGTAATTCCTGTTCAAGAAATATTAGATGAAAAACATGTCAAATAAACTATTTATGAGTGATTATTTTCACTCCAATGTGAAGATTGATGTTTGTTTTCTTGAAAAACAATTATGAGTAGCATGCAAATCACATTATTTGTAACGAGGCACTTAACAAAGATTTGTGCATTATATCTGATAACTTTACGAAAATGGTCTATTATATACCCTTAATATTATGTCATTAGGCCTGTAAACACAACACTTGGGAGACCTCCCATACTTTAAGTAAACATTATCATGATTACCTTGGTGATTTTAATAAAGCATCGTGTGTTTTCTTCATCGAGCTCACACTGTAAAGATGCACCTACACGTGAAGCCATTTAGGTATTACTCGTCTTTATAGATTGCCTGAGAACCCCCGCTTAGGGAATAATTTGTCAGAGTGCGATATGATCAGTCTTTAATGTTTAATGCCCCTTCATGGATAGTTCATCGCCTTGTGGCTTCGGTTTACTGCGATATTTCACTTGGTGTGTGCTGCATAATTACCAGAAAGCAAATACTTTGATAGGGGAGGTAAGAATAGTAGGTGCAGGAACAAGTAGGGGGGCTGAGAGCGTGATCATGACTGTGTTTGGGTACGTGCACGTGTGCGTGTGCGAGTATGCGTGTGCGGGTGTGCGTGATGTGTGTGAGTGCGTGTGGGTATGTGTGGATGTGTTTGGTATGACAGATGATATACAATGTATTGTAGTACGAGAGGATGTTTATCAAGCCCCAGAAATACTCAATAGAGTTGTAACATAATTTTGACAAAATTAAACATTTCTACTTTTTGCTGGCTTCATATTATTTGGTCTATATCAGGCAAGTCTTTGTTAGAAAAAGTATGTATCAATTATTGTGACTCGATAACCAATTCGCAGAAGCAGTCTGCGCATGAGCAGAACAGGGTCATGTGTTCCCAGTTAATTGTAAAGTACAAACGTATGAATACGGGATACGTTGTCATGAAGGATGTTCGATCAGTATTCGCTTATCAGCTTATGGCATTCCATGATACCCATGTTGAAATCTCTTTACAAAAGGGAAAACAACAATCATTCATGAAGCATTTCCTTTACTTTGGCAGTGATTCATTCTAAAATGTATACAGCTGCATCGCTCCATGTCAAAGAGACCTGTGGATATTTGTGGTCATTATGCTAATAAATGATTAGTCTATTGAAACATTACGAAGCATTAGGAATTATACGACTCGGTGGTAATTCAAGAGTTCAACAAGAGTACTACACGAACATAACATATCGAATCGTCAGCAGAAGTTGAATACTTATATTACTAATTCATTTTTCTAAGGAAGAACGACAATTTGAAGTGAAAATAGAACAAAATCTTTACAGACTTTTCGATACCAAGTCGAAGAGATATTTTATCCACCGTCTTTCGTTCATATATGTATTCATATCTACCGAAGATGGCCGAACATGATGTTTATCGTAAAATAGTGCAATATTCAAGAGTGTTTGTCTCAGTGCTCTTGGGAAGAGGAAATTAAATTGTGTGGGATGTCAAAGATTTTAATCATTCTCCTACACGTACCTTTCTTAATTGAAGGCCGTCGCATATTCAGTCAAGTGCTTCAACCATTCGAGTCTTCAGACAACTCTACAATGAGTATTGCTAAACAAACTGCTCGAAAGCACAGTAGCATATTCCAAATGTTGTTTGTTTAGTTGTTATGTTTTTTACCCTGACGAGACTATAGAGAGACAGGGATGGAGGGAGAGGGAGAGTGGGGGGGTAGAGGGGATAGATAAAGATGGGGACATAGAGAGAGAAAGAGAGAGAGAGAGAGAGAGAGAGAGAGAGAGAAAGAGAGAGTGATATGATGATTGTAGGGATAAAGGGAGAGGGAGGTGGGAGATATAGGGTAGAGAAAGGTGGGGGGAGAAAGATAGAGAGAGAGAGAGAGAGAGAGAGAGAGGGGGAGGGAGAGAATTACACAGAGATAGAGAAATAGATATGATTATACACAGATAGACAAATAAAAGGAGAGAGATTGAGTGAGGGTGTAGGGGGGGGGGGGGGTATATATGTGTTTGAGAAAGATAGAGAGCAAAACCAGAGAAAATCTGATAACGAGAAATGCAAAGAGACTGAAACAATTAACTTGTGTTGATGGTGTATGCCTTCATAGGAGTTCGATGTAAACTATTTAAATGTACGTCTCGATGCCGCCATTTTCAGTTCACCAAAATTGCAGCAAATTACTTTGGTTCTCCAAAGGATTGGCTCAACGGTCACTGGTCGACTCCAATATGATACGTAACCATACCTTAATCACCATGGTGGCATTGACCTCATAAATCATTTACTTAGACGATTAAGCAGGATTTATGACAAATATCGCCACCGTCATCGTTTTGGGTTTTACAATCTAGCGTTGAGTAGAAGACTTGATAGACTCTTAAGGTTTAATCAGCATGCGCAGTACAAGGGACTTTCAAGGAATATTAATTGTGTGAAGATGCTTTCCTGGTAACCGAATGTGTTTTACACGTGCCTGTTATTTCATTAATTGGTTGGAGTTTGAATGTCTAGCTATTCATGTACGAACAGATAACAACTGCTTTTTAGACAAGGCGGTATAAATTCTCAAATATCCCGGTGACATTAAAGCGAACTTTATTGTCATCATGTTTAAGTAAATATTATTTAATCATACCCAATACTAAACGTAAAGCATCATAATACGAGCAATTTGTTTTTAAACCAATGAATAAGTTATTGTTATTTTGCTTAGAAAATCTTCCTGGAGTGATGGTAAATCATTACTATTGTTTCTACATTTTTGTATTTCAGATGGAAAACTTAACATCAATCGCAATGGATGGGACAAATGAAGAAAACACCGATGGGGATACGTGGCCTGGTTATGCCCACCTGTTAGCCGGCACTTTTCTGACCCTGGTTTTCATCATATCCATAATCGGTAACAGCGTCGTACTCTTTCTTTTCGCCTGGGATCGTCACTTACGAACTCCTACCAACATGTTCCTTCTCTCGCTCACTATCAGCGATTGGCTCGTAACAGTCGTGGGGATTCCTTTTGTGACGTCATCTATATATGCACACCGTTGGCTCTTCGCCCACGTTGGTTGTATATCGTGAGTATATCAATCTTATTTCTACAGTGTACTGCCAGAGGCGGCGGAGCCGGGGGGGGGGGCAGGGGGGGGGGGGGCACAGTGCCCCCCCCACTTTTCAAGTACCCAAAAAGTGCCCCTTTTTCCATGGGAAAAGTGCCCCTTTAACTTTGTAAGAAGCGCCCCTTTTTACATAAAAAGTGCCCCTATTACTTTGATATGTGCCCCTGTTAATTTTTAAAAGTGCCCCCTCTCCTTTCCACCTCTGATATGTGCCCCTTTTATTTTGACACGTACCTCTTTTCCCAGACAAGTTCCCAGTTTCCTTTGCAATAAGTGTCTATTTTCCATTCTCATAAGTGCCCTTTTTAATCTCTAGCAAGTGCCTCTTTTCGGATACGAGAAGCACCCCTTTTCTCTTTTGTTAAGCGCCTCCTTCACCTCTGATAATTGCCCTATTCAAATCTTAGAGGTGCCCCTTTTACTTTGACAATTGCCCCTTTTCCTTTGTAAGAAGTGCCCCTTTCCCTTTTAATAACTACCTCTTTTTAACTCGGATAAGCGCACCTTATATTTTCACATGTGCCCCCTTTCCTTTCTAATAAGTGCCCCTTTTCCTTATAATAAGTGCCCCCATTTAACAAAGAGGCCTTCGCCTTTTCATAAATGCCCCTTTTCACCTATGAAAATAGCCCTTTTTCATTCTCCTACTAGTGCTCCTTTTCATGTCTGGTAAATGACCCTATTCAATTCTGAGAGACAATCGTTTTATTTTGACAAGTGCCCCCTTTTCCTCCTGATAAGTGCTCTTTTCATCTCTAATAACACCCCCTTTTATTTTGACACGTGCCCCTTTTCCTTCCTAATAAATGCTCTTTTTCCTTCATAATTTCCGCTTTTCATAAAAGCCCCCTTTCACCTCCAATAAATGCCCCTATCAAAATCTGATCGGTGTTCCTTTTCTTTCAACAAATGCACATTTCCCTTTATTATTAGTGCCCCTCTTACATTCTCATAAGTGCCTCTTTCATATATGGTGTTTGCCCCTTTTCAGGTGCGATAAGTGCCCCTTTTCACCTCTGATAATTAACATTTTTTAACAATGATACGTGCCCCTTTTCCTTTCTTATGAGGAACTTATCCCTTTTTCATAAATGCCCCTATTAAAATCTGATGGTTGCCTCTTTTCCGTCGACAAATGCCCAATTTCCATTCTCATAAGTGCCTTTTCATCCCTGGTGAGTGCACCATTTTCACCTCTGATAATAACCCTTTGTACTTTGACACGTGCTCCTTTTATTTTCTAATAAGTGTCTTATCCCTTCGATAAGTGTCCCCCTTTCCTCTCATCATTAAACGTGCCCCTAATTTCAACCGACTAAGAGCAATATCTCCCAAAGCTCGCTCGCTACGCTCGCTCACATTTATAGATGTTATAGTTATGTTACTTATCAAAGGTCTTTTCAGTTTGCTGTTATGAAAATGTGCTTATTTATAACCCGATGAGGATTGGTTTTTTCCTCTTTATAAGATGTATTTTTCGCACTGTGACCTCACAAATCTTATATTTTTCCTCGCTCGCAATATTTTATACGATGTATAAAGAGAAACAAATATTGAAATCATCCCTGATAATGTAATCAAATTTTAGGGGTATATACCAATGTCTAAAAATTGTTTATTTTCGCTTTGAGATTTCCCTTTGTAGGTGCCCTTTTTCCCCAGAAAGTGCTCTTTTTTGTTGGTGCCCCCCCCCCCCCCCCACTTTGGAAGTCGCTCCGCCGCCTCTGTGTACTGCCGTGTGTTTATAATCACAAGAGTTTGGGCCTAACTGGCAGCGGATCACATTCGTTAATTCACCAAGTTGACTTTACCCCCCCCCCCTATTCATTTTAGCTCCGTATGTTAACCACCATGTAAGTTATAATAAATTGTAATAAATAAAACGATCTAAAATCCGATTCAAAAGACTTATTGACATGAGCATAATTTCTATTAGCTACTTACATGAATGTTCAATTGTTCCTGGGTGCAAATGTATAAATTTACATTTTAATGTCTGCTTATCTTAAAAACAGATTTGTTATGACAGTCTCTCAGACGATTCATCCGAAAGGAGACAACATATTGAACAATTAATCCCTGAGAGGTAGTACCTAAATAGGAAACATCAAAGGAAATACCAGAATGTAATTATGTATATACCAAGGAATACAATTAATAATTAATGATCTTTCCACGACTTTCGTGTTTTCCATCATACCAACTTGAGTGCAAGTGTTTCACTCTGAAATAGAAGCTTTATAAAAAATGTAACGCACTTTACAGACAAAGTACAAACTCGTTTTGAGTCAATTAAGAATGTGAAATGTAAATGGCTACCAAAGGGAATTGTGGTTAGCATATAAATATTTTGAGAATAAAATACTTCGTTTCCTTTGAAAAGAACGAGAAACTTTGCTGATACAGTCAAATGAATTCTTGTGCGTAAAATTGAGAACGAGCCAAGAATAAAAATTGAAACGTTTTGCATGAATGCCATATTAAGCATGAGATTTCAGTTACTAAGCAATTTAAAGTATAGGAGCATGATTGATTGATTGATTGATTGATTTTATTCGTCAAGTATAGTACATTGAATGCATACATAAAGCAAAATGGAACGAGAAGATACATTGACAGGATAACCCATGAAAGCCGGAAAAGGCTTATTTCCAACGGGGTCCTATAAAGTACGTGTACAGTACGGCATGAGAATAAAATATCACAACTAATAACTACTACGAATATTACGCATCACCAGTACTCCTACATTAAAGGTAGCAATCACCCAAAACAAAATTGTTCACAGCTAGTATGTGGAAGGTAATATCCAAAACACTTGACCTGCTCACGGAGTGAATCCAAAGCCGACTTGATTTCCTTGTGCAGGTGTTTTCTTATCCTCATTTGTTAGTCCTACTTCTGCACCCATAGAATGCCGGGTGATGTTTATGGAGTGGACTTTATGCATACCGGTTGCACCAAACCTTTTTTTCAGTGATTTGGCTCTTTTAAACAACTCCGACATAATCCAATTTCCTCATCTTACTCCATCGGAGGATAACTCATTCATCCTAGGCATGATCTTGTATTACACATGAAGTGGAATGTATCGGTTGCTAGTGTAAGAGTTAAAATTAGACTCATTCCCTACTTTTATTTGTCACGATTACTATTTGTTTCTCTAGTCTCTTCTACCCATACATATCCTTTTCACATCATTTGCATATTATCTATTCATCTCCACCATTCATCTCAACCATTCATCTCCACCATTCATCTCCACCACATACCAACTCTTCAAGCTAGAACAGGTGGTATGTTCTCTTCTCATTTGCATATTTCCACTTCTTACTTATCATTGGTTCTCTTCTCCTTGTTCTTATAAATATTCAGTTTTATCCTTAAATTCTATTGTGCTATATTTGAATATAATTTGCATGGAGCCACATGTACAGCCTGGGTTAAATAAAACTGATGGAGAGCTGGACTAGACTTATACTGTGTCAGACGTGTTGTTTTTAGAGCTCTGTGGGCATGTGATAGGAGAGACTTGATAGGAGATAGGACTTGTGAGTTAGGCAGTGATTTGGAAGATTGGTGTATGATTGATTGGCAAGAGTTTATTTTCATTAGTTTACACTAGGCAACGAACCTTTTCCGTACTCGGGATTGAACGATTTAGGTGACTTAATCTTATTATCGTCAGTCGAAGCGTGTTTTAATGTTGTTTCACTCTCGGATTCTCTTGTTTTTAGTGTCATGATGCGTTAGCATTCGATATGATGAATGCTGACTTAATTTAGATTGTTTGATTTTTTTTTTTTCTGCATTTTTCAACATGAAAAATTGTAATAAATATACAAACTAGGTACATGTAGGCCTACATTATAAACATAAGTCAAAGTACATATATAATCATATTATTATATAAATCAATTAAATCAATCATACCTAACAACAAAACGTAGTTGACAATCATTTCAAAATTTATAAAATGCAAGAGACCGCCATTTTAAGCTAGAGCTTGAACGTGATGGCGGCCTCCGGAAAGGACCTACACGGGCGATCAAACTCATAATATTCATGCATATAATCGGAAAGAAAGAAATCATAACAGCCAAATAGTGAAGGAAATATTTGTATAAGGCATAAAATGAAAGGTGTTAAGTTTAAACGTGTATAAGTGTGCGTCTTTTGAGAGACGTGTTAATTATATTTGCATGTATGTATGTGCAAGGAGCATTTGCATGTGCAAGTGTGTGTGCGAGTGCTCGCATTTGGAGCGCTTATTAAATTATGATTTGAATGCTGACAATAATTTACGCTTCATGGTAGCCTTCAGAAAATATATCGTAGTCCATGATTTAACCGTGATTAAAGAGAAGGTTGGGTTCTGGGAAGAGGTGAAAATAATTTGTGAGCGTTATCATTGTAATTATGCAAGTGTGGAAGAACATATTCGTATGGTTTATGATAGGGAATCAAAACCAGCAAAACATCTCAGTGAGTTTCATACAACGTTCCCGAAATGATGATGAATGAGATGAGGGTATTGGTGAGATATCTTTCAAAATCTCATCTGGGGGCATTGGCGCCACTATAACGTGATAGAGATGATACATGTTCCTTTGGTTCAGTTATGCTAAATCTCTTAATTGGGTTAAACTGATTGTGTACACCTCAGATCTTTTTGGTAGCGCAGTAGGTGAAAGACTTATCTTGAAGTTAAAGTTATCTTAAAATGATTTCCTTACTTTATAAGGTATCATAGAATGAAAACAATAATGAACATTGGAAATGTCACTTCGCTCTACCCTTGGTCCGATTCGAGTGGGGGCTGTTAATTTGACTCACTCATCATACTAAAAATATATTTGATGTAATGGTAACATAAATATGAGACAAGATCAATTGGACTTTAACATTTAGCAAGCACGTACGTTTACACGGTTTCGCTCTTATTTCTACATATTGATACTTCACATGAAAGTGTAAAGTATCTTTTGTTTGTATTGATGATATGATTTTATATTCTATATCGAAAGGCACAACATGCTATGCTGAACCCGGTCACTTGTAGTAGTAACACTCCCATGACATTCAAAAATAATGTTTCAATTTATATCATCAGAGTAATCGCTTTAATTAAGTCTGATATGTAAGTGCAATACGGGGTCAAAATAATGTCTGCAGCGATGTTCAAACGACATCAGCAAAAACAAATCTTATAATTCCCATTCATAGACGTACCACTCCCGTGACATTCAAATATTTCAATTACTATTATCAGAGTAGTTGCTTTAATTAAGTCCAATATGGAAGTGCAACACAAGGTCAAAATGTATGCAGCGATGTTCAAACGACATCAGCAAAAACAAATCGTATAATACCAACTTTGTCACCATAAAAACAGAGGATTTAAGAGTGGAATTCATTTTCTCCCCCCCCCCCCCACCATTTCAAAATCAGACTGTACTTAGATTTGGAAAGTGATGTCCAAACTGCCTGATTTTGTTTGGTATCTTTCTGTCTCTGTCTCTCTCTCTCTCTCTCTCTCTCTCTCTCTCTCATCACGACCCGGAACATCCGTAAAGCACCCACACCGAACAACTTATTATTATTATTATTATTTGTCTCTTACCCACTCCCATCCTCCCGCACTCTCTCTCTCTCTCTCTCTCTCTCTCTTTCTTTCAATTTCTGTTATTTATGCATGTTTGTATGCATGTTTGGATTCGTTGTTTGTCCAGCCATCCGGTAGACGTCAC
Organism: Strongylocentrotus droebachiensis; assembly: GCA_035222895.1. Lineage (NCBI taxonomy): Eukaryota > Metazoa > Echinodermata > Echinoidea > Camarodonta > Strongylocentrotidae > Strongylocentrotus > Strongylocentrotus droebachiensis. The sequence continues at coordinate 81,377 of JAVYIG010006006.1, read as the reverse complement.
AATGAATGATGCAATTTATCTCACTGTAAGTGATGAATTGACTTGTCTGGCCGTGAGAGTGTACATGAAGTGACTGCACCTTATCATGAGCTACAAGTGCAATGATACCGAGTATTTTCTACTGTTTTCAAGTTTATTTCTACTTCATGTATCCCCCTTCCTTCTCTCTACCGACTACCGTCATCTTGTCACAAAACCTTTAATTTGTTTTGTATAGTTAATTGTGTTTTTTGTTGTCATGGGTCTTTATAGAAATGTATGGAATTCGTTAGGATTTAGACAATTTTAATTTCAAACGTCTTGAAACTGAGATACACAATTCAAAGTCCAAGTAAAACAAAAATGTTTTGAAATAAGAAATCAACCTCGCTCTGTTTTTAAGTCTGGTCACTGAAGAATGAAAACTCTATGATTTTTATAATTATAATTCATATAAGTTTACTGAACCAGATCCACTTTTTGTTCATTGGTCCGTTAAGGACACCATAGTAGAGGTTTTAATATTTAGAAATAATCTGGGCCCCGTCTTACAAAGAGTTACGATCGATCAAAATCAATCGTAAGTCCTCCAATCAATCGCAAGTTTGCAGTCTCCTATCTCTCATGTACATAGTTACGATTGATATCAATCGCATATAAGTTACGATTGATATCAACTCTTTGTAAGACGGGGCCCAGAAGTGAAATGAGGCTGCTAGCTTCTACGTCTCATCTTGACGGCGGGGTTAACCTAAAACACCTCTAATGTAATTATTCACTCTACTTTATAGCAGAATGTTCAATATTTGACTGGTATTATCGAAATGGGAGGGTGCCCCCTATACTTAGTTTTATGACCAATCTAACTTAGTTAAAAGGCCCTCAAAATGTATGGTTCATATATCCAATCAACTTTCCGCTAGTGTTCCTGTGTTGTTTTGAAATCATATTATGATTATGATGACCTTATAGACGGCAGTAGATAAAGACAAAAAACAGGTTTTAATATCGAAAGTGGTTGAAGTCAGCATGTTTTCCCTTTTAGAATTTGATATTCATTTTCTTTGATCTGTTCCACGATAGAAATCGTTTTGTTTTCTTCCCAAATGTAAGAAGACATCACAGAAGCGGGTGCTTGCTGCCCGTAGCCTGTAATCTAGAATGTGCGCTTGGATTTTGTATCTGAATCTATTTTAGGAGAGACTCTAGAATCAAATTTGAAAGGTAAAAAAAATGAGTAGTTACATTTATTGCTACGAAAATGAAGAATATTTCTCACCAGATATTAAATCACTAACATTTCTCATAAGATATTAAATCACCAACATTTCTCATTGCACTCGTCATAAGTCGATCAAGGATAAATCAGACGTCATAAATTTGATGTGTATCAAGCATATTTAGGTGTCAGTCAATAAATAGTTGATTGAGAATTGAATTTGTGTTGATTCCCGGGAAGATTCTGTCCACGCATGTTAAGGTGAACAGCGTGGAACGACACTGTGGGATGGAGTCATTTTGTCTGCGTCCCAGTTTAAGATTGTAGCAGTTGAAACATGGAAAAAGACTGATGCCATAATAGATAAATTTTGTAAATAAAATTTTATTGTTCTCGGAATGTTCCTTTTTATTAGATTGACATTTCATGCCTACAGACACAGGGTGGATAGGGATTTATCAGATAACATGGTATTGTTAACATACACATTCATGTGACCCCAAATAAATGTTATTGATCAGCTTCATATTGAGGTTGAATTTTAGCATTACAGGTCATTCTTTATCGAGATTAAGTAATGATTTAATACAAGTATTATCACAAGATATTTTGTTCATATTTTCCTCTTCAGATGTAACTTATTCAATAATTATACAATGCGACAACATTAACAACATTAAAAAGATTTATAAAATGAATATTAATACATTCAACAACAATAATAACGTTAAAGCCCCTTTAAAGTGTTGGGAACCCAACAAAATTGATGGCAAAATTTCTCATAATGTGAAAGAATACAAAATTCAGGTTTTCTGCGGACAACAGAAAACCTAAATTATGTATTCTTTTATCAAAATTTGTCTTCAAACACATTTTTTTGGGGGAATCTTTGCAGAAGTGTGCCATCGAATTTTTGGAATTTTGTTTGGGCTCCCAACACTTTGAAGGGGCTTTAACCCTTACTGTACTTGGCTATTTTGAGCACCTCACTGACTGGGGGGAGGGGGCCTGAGAGCCCCCCCCCCCCCCCTATGATCTCGGCCGTCGAATGTCCGATGAACAAGAAAATGTGCACGTTTGTAGATATTTACGTAAGGAACAAGATGGTATAATTAGTTTTTTCCTTATATGTAAATTTTTGTCGTTATAGCCTAATTAATTATGCAAGATGCTAATTTTATGCATTTTACAGAAAACTCTACATATTTGTCAGTAGACTTGTGAAGAATATTGAAAATGTATTGAATAAATGTTTCCTTTATCTCAAAATGTTTTTCTGAAGAAAAAAAGTTCGAAATTCATCCTTTTATTTTCTTCTGTATTTTATTGTTTTTTATTTTCTTATGTATTTTATTGTTTTTTTCTTCTTATTATGTATATTTTTGTATTTCTAATGTATTCTTTAGTTCTGGAATACATCAAGTTACTTTGAGAAACATATAAAAGCAATTTGATATCAATTTATATCTCCCACTTAGGAAGAAATACATCTAAACCTGAATTCACATTTCTGCTTGTACATGAATATATGCAATTATAGCACTTTTTGATGACATGCGCATACTAATTGTTATGTAACACCTTACAGGTATGTCCGATTTCAACGAACATGGTATCAAAATGTGCGTAAGACTTGAGGGAAAAAGTCATGAAACGGCAATTCAAAATTCCAAGTGGTTGCGGCGCAATCTCCGAAAATGTTGAGGGGGGGGCTCCCAGGCCCCCCCCCCCCCCCACCCCCGTACAGTAAGGGTTAAAGAGGATTTGAATACGTAATTTATAAACATTGACTTTACATTGAAAAAGAAAGAAATACAGTAATCAGATCAAATCACGGAGTAAAATATTGAAGAGCAGTTCGTTTTTAAAAACATGCATATCGAAAAACTATATTACGTTTCCCCAGGGACCTTGAAAGTAGTTTACCATATACATTTTATATATAGCTTATTGTACGTATCCAATGACGATATTTATATCTTTTGTATTTGGACAATTAGAATCTATATCAAGAATCAAGTGCTCTTCAATTAATATTAATGGTGGTTTGAAGTTACAGTGATTAAATCCATCAATGCGTTTACAGATTAATATTACCTTCGGGCCATTTTTTAACGATGCAAAACAATAGAACCGTTCGTCACGTTTTGTTAGAATGCCCTATTAAAGGTTTTATTATCACAAGATTTCGTAACGCTTCTTTTGTGTTTCTTTGACAGATATGCGTTCATCATGACGTTTCTTGGTCTCAACGCGTTAATGTCACACGCTGTGATCGCTGTCGATCGATATCTTGTCATCACAAAACCACATTTCGGTAAATTCAAAAATCAATGTTTAATTGAATGTGATAAAATTAGTTAGAACTTAAATACAAAAAAAGTAATAAAAAAAAACGTATTAATGAAATACTCTGCATAATTTATGTGCTAAATCATAGTAATATAATATTCTAGCTGTAGAATGTTTTGAAAAATTATTTCACTGTTTAGCACTGAACAATACCTCAATTTCAAAAGATCCCGGAGAGCTTATCACGGGGATGAAACGCTGTATATTATATGTATAGACTCGATATATCTCTGTGTATTATTATTATGCATATATACATGGGTTAAAATATTCCTCTCTCTCTCTCTCTCTCTCTCTCTCTCTCTCTCTGTCTGTCTCTATGTCTCTCTGTCTCTCTCCCTCTCTCTCTCTCTTTCTCTCTCTCTCTCTGCAGGCATCGTGGTGACGTATCCCAAGGCCTTCTTGATGATCTCCATACCGTGGGTGTTCTCATTCGCCTGGGCCGTGTTTCCACTAGCCGGTTGGGGTGAATTCACCTACGAGGGAACAGGTGCTTGGTGCAGTGTGAGATGGGATAGTGATCAACCTCTGATCATGTCTTACGTACTCGCGATGATGTTCTTAACGTTCATATCCAGTATCGTGATCATGATGTATTGCTACATCTGTATCTTTCTCACGACGAGGAGAATGCCACGATGGGCTACGTCCAACAGCATCAAGACACATGAGAGGAATAGAAGAAAAAGGTGAACTCTTTAATATTATTGACATGTCCATTCGAAATGCTGCACAGGTCTGAGTGCGTGGGACGAGGTGCACTCGCCAAAGCGAAATAGAAATAGACTTTATATTGATGTACATGTATAGCACCTTTAAATGTCCGAAGACAAATTTTATGTATTTTTCACATGACAATAAATTATTTTGAATCTTGAATCTTGACTCTGCCGAAAAAGTTTCCCAAGGTCACTTGGACAAAGCCCGGCGCATCTCGCACTATCCTGTGCTCAGTCTCCGAACTGCACTTTGTTTTATCAAAGGGCTAGATATTCTATATACAAGTGTATACACAATCTTTTCTGACGTATTGATAGTGAGAACCTTGCTTGCAAGGTGAGAAATATCTAATTGGATCATGGCCCATCATGACTCATCTTGCTTACTTATTTCAAATAGAAACCATTGCATAAAAAATAGGTGAGAAGGAAAAAAAAAGAAACGTGATACATCACACTTTAATACGCAATTAAATTATGTCTAACTATAATTGATAACCTTACTCTATTCGTCATAAACATTTATAAATGCTTGTATATTAACAAATAATGCTCTTCCTTGACCGAAAATAGATATTTCGTGAATCTAAGGCTACAATGACACAGCCTCGATTTACTCAGACCAATGGTTGGTTTGAAACATGAGATGGTGCCCTCATTTCGAACCCGATGCGCTTTGAAAGAGTGCGGATGTTTTTTTTTAACCCCACGAATCGATAAGTTATGACACCAAATTGCACTTTCTGTGTTAGTGCCATAAACTTCTGTATTACACATTGATGAATTGTTTCTTCTTGTTTCCACTCAGCTCCCCGCCCCGCCCCCCAAAAAAAAAACACACACACACACACACACAACAACAACAACAAATGGAACAACAACGGCAGCAACAAGAACAACATCAAAATGATCCCCAATATTGTTTTTTACGATTTCTTTGATAAATGTCAGGCATTTACCCATTTCTGTTTGGACCATCGTGGCATAAAAATTATAAAATATTCGCATTAAAGGAGTATTTCAAGGGAAATAACGACAGAAAAATAAGTTATAGTGGGTCCTGAAATAGTATTTCAGAGAAATATTGTCGGAATTTGTTTCTTTTTCCCCCTCAAACTCCCCCCGATTTTCGCTTAAATGGTGTTCACCTGCATTATCATCACAGATAAATTAAATACTTGTTTTATTTCGCTGTTACTTGACCAATGTTGTTATAATGGGGTTCCCCTGTCATTTCTGATCACAGAGAACAGAAGTTATTGAAGACCCTTGTCGCCATCGCCATCGCTTTCCTGGTCGCCTGGTCACCGTATGCCATCACCTCAATGATTGTTGTCTTTGGTCGTTCTGAAATGCTCTCACTGACGGCCACTACTCTACCTTCTCTCTTCGCTAAGAGCAGTGTCATGATGAACCCTATCATCTATGCCGTCACCAGCAGAGTATTCAGGAAGAGCCTCAAGAAGGTAACGATCAGAATGTTTAAAGCCCCACTGCACTACTTATAACTACTTGCGCCCTTTAAATAACAAACAATGCCTAATCGGTGCATGTTAGTCCCCCATGATCCCCTTTTTCTTATGTTAATTGAGGGCTGAATTGATGAGATAATTACCTGTCAATGAACTTGCAGGTGAGGTCTAATCACTCCTGGCCGAACTAGTGCAGATAGGCTTTACAGGGTTTTAACACTACGGTTTGTATTCTACTAAAATGTGGACCCTAGCCATTGTTTAGGTGAAGGGTGCGTGTGGGGGGGGGGGTGGTCCTTGCCTTTTTTGTTGCCACTTTTCCACTCGTAACCATGCCCCCTCAGCTACGCCACCAAATCTTGACAAGTTTACAAGATGAAAATAGCCACCATAACGATAGCCTTTGCTTGATTTATTATCTGATCTAGTGACATACTATCATTATTGTATTCAAGGCTGTTATTAGAAATAGAAACAATTACAAGTTTATTACCGTTACGGCACAATAATTATAGGGTACCAGCGTATCTTTGGAAAATTTGTCTAAAATGAGATAACAATGAACCTTGCGGTTATTTTGAACAACACTCTGAATATTGACCCAGACTGTCATCTGATGAGGACTTAAATAGTATTAGAATGTGAAAGGATTAAAGATTTGTGTCATACAGGGGTTGTATAACAATATATTTGCAATACTTATATTCGGGGTGCATGTATGATTGCAGTTTTTGTTAGGGAACATTTCTGAATACATTTAAGTACAAAGCAAATGGGAGGAGAGCTCGCATGATACGTGACAGAGTTGCCAATTTTAGTTTGATAGATCGCAAATTTAAAAAATCATAACTTTAGTATTTTTAATCGGATTTTGCTCAACTTTTCACTGACATGTTGCTCTCACTTTTCTGCTTCTATTGAAAGTAAATTAATATCAGGGTGAACTTCCCTTTAAGGTGGGACCAGTAGGCTTTTACAGATTCATCAACTCAAACATTTAATTGAAAGAATAACATAAGGAAAGACAGAAAGAGCAAATGATAGAATGATAAAAACAAAGAATAACATAAGAAAAGGTGATAGAAGGAAAAAAACAAAGAATAACATAAGAATAGAAGGAAGAAACAAAGAATAACATAAGGAAAGACAGAAAGAGAAAATGATAGAAGGAAAAACAAGGAATAACATAACGGAACAGGCCACGATGGTATAGTGAACGCAAATTGCATGCAAAGCGGGCGCGCGGTTTTTCCCAAACCGGAAGAGACTTCGTCATACAATCATGATTGAGAACTCCGTCCGTTCAATCGAATTTTAGCGACCGTGATTCTTTTGAATCATGATACAAAACGCATCTTTTTCAGCGTTTCATGTTTGTGTTTTCAAACACGTTTATTTTTACGACCGACGAAAAAATCGCTTGAACGCATTGCGTTTTAAACTAAACGTCTTTAGAAACCGTGATTCTAGGGTGAAAAAGTGTCGATTAAACGCACCCTAATGTACGAAGAAAAAAAGAAAACACAATACCAATTCTTTTTGTTCGTAAGCTCTTCACTTTGGGGGCCGACATGCGGTTACAAAAGGTCACGTGACTTCGTAACGGGACGCCTGATTTTCAACTGAGATGAATAAGCGAGTTCGTAATTAGGATTTGCGCATGGGCAGATCAAGGTCATTCGGACACAAATTGTAAAACCATTGAGACGAATACTCGGATCGTGCTCATGAAAGTTATGTAATTAGTATTCATTTATGTACCGGCAGTACATTTATCTGATACACAGGTGGAAGTATTCTTCTCAAGAGGGCAAACAAAAGTTATTCATGAAGCACCTCCATCACTTTGGCAGTGATTATTCTAAAATGCACAGGTGGGAAGTATCCATCGTGTCTAAGATATGTGGATATTTTGGGGTCATGCGGTCCAGAGCTATTTACAAACTCGCTTATTTAAAGACATCCGTCTGCTCCAGTGCCGTAAACAAATTTGAATTTAAAAGAAATGGAAGCAAGAAGTACAAAAGCTCTCGGGTAGATTATGTCAATATTCAGGAACGAACAGAGCCCGAAAGAAGAACAAGAAGAAGAAAAGAACAACAAGAACAACAACGACACCAATGGCGCATACTGAAATTGGAATGAGGAAGGACTCATATATGGCTGGGGGGACACTGTTGGTATAGGAAGCGTAATCTTTACAAGACGGTTGTATCAATGTTTTGATCGAGGGGGAGGGGGGGGGGGGGGCGGGGGCGAAAGCCAGATTTGTCCTGCAATGGGTAGAGACAATGTCCAACATGTATGTCATTTAGAGACATATACGCTTAGATATTTCGATGAGAAGCACTTTATAAGCACCGCTTTATTATTATTATTATGTTTTGTTTATTGTTTCAGATGCTGACTTCATTCTTCCCTGGATGTATGACGTACATAAAGACTGACAAAAGTACTCCTAGTAGCTCCAGACGGGTACAATTAGGCTTATGTAAGTATCATTTCTCATATTAAAGTGACTCGCTAACATTGGTGAAGGTTGATGAGAAAACTGGGTAATGGTTGTATAAAATGTATTCCTTCTTCCGTACTAACCCTCTAACATACAAAAATTCTCAAACCACAAAGATATTAATTGTTTTCTTTGAAGGCGTCACTGTGCGAAACCCTCTAATCGTAAATTCTTCCAACCATTTTCCCACGAAAATAACACATAACTGACATAAGACAGGCTTTAACAAAACTTTCAACATGTCTGGAATGTTTTATAGAGCCAATTCATTGCGTTGTGACAATTTACATTCACCTCAAACGTAATTAAATTGCAATAATATAGTTGGGAGAATTAATGAATCGATCAGATCAGTTTTCCCCAATTTTTATCATTAATAATGGTCTGTTTTCACTCCACTTTCAGATTATCTTTAATTGTACATCGAGCATTGAAATCATTACCTTAGCACCGTTTTCTCTCATCTGAACAATGTTACCAAGTCCCTTTAAGCCGACCACAAACTGTACGGTCTCCCTGTGATCAAATTATCAAAAGCATGTGACACAATTGTATATTGTCCGTGCTCTTCATGCGATCGCACGGAAGCGAGTAGAGTCGCTTGACCAAAAAACGGAATCTGTTCAGAAAGCGAGCATTGATTTTATTCCGGTTTTGGGTCATGTGACTCTCCTCGCTTCCTAGATAATGCACTACTGACCGGAAAAAGTCAGAAATAGCAAGACACCGCGATGGATTTTTTAATGTGTTTTTCCACTAATGTAAAAGGCAGAAGAAGAAAAAAAATCATTGCTTTTTCAAAATGGTGTTTTAGGCTGTGTAAATGACCTTTATACAGAGATCATTCAGTACGCGCAGGACCTTTGTTACGCGTAAGTTGCCATTGTTTTGTTTGTGGTGGTTGACCGCGGCGGGACCGCGTCGGGACCGCGTCATTTCTGAACGAGCCTTTACAAAACACTCATCAAATAAAGTGTTTGTGTATACTTGGTAGATAGTTGTCTTGGGGTCGCAGCACCGTACATGTCTCTTAGTAGGTTACATGCCTCTCTTGTGATGTAAGGTGAAATGACAATCTCCTTTTGGTAATGATTATGATATCTTCATTTTTCTTTCTTTCTTTGAATTACAGCAAGTGACAACAATCTCAAGAAAGATGACCAGACGAGTTCATGTCTTGTACCAGGTAACTATGAGATATGTGCGGCGGCCATTCCGGTGCCACAATCTGCTATATTGCCCAAAGTCAACGTCGAACCGAGCGGTAACAGATTATCAGCAGCTATCGAAATGGAACGGTTAAACAAGCTGTTGCCAGGGAGACACGGGAAAGGACGCCCACCTTATTTCGGTAGACGCGCATCCGAAGTTGGCATACCCGAGACTGGGTACAAGACAGTCATGAAGGAGGAAGAGCAACTTGACGAGGAGAGTCAGAACTGCGTGACAGCAGAGGGCGCTGTGGAGGTAATAGGGGACCGCGCACAGCAGAATTCAGTCTCGACGGATAACTGTTCTTTAGAATTGAACCATATTATTGATGGAATCCACGGCAAGTATGCTGGAATAAAACAAGACGTGGATGAAGAAGAAGAGGATACAAGTTGTGACCAAATTAAAGAAATTCCCGTGAAAGAACCAAAGAAATTGAGCAAGTTGGACAAGACTAGTTGCTCTGATGTTTCTGCCGGAGGTAAAGAAGACAAAAGAAAGACAGCGATAGCGATAGACTATTACAGCTCTCAAAGCAGTGTTAATGCGGACAGTGGTGTTTTTGAAACAAGCTCAAATTGCAACACGGCAAAGAAATCACAAATTAACGTGCAAAGGCAAATAGAAAATGAAATCTAGCTGCAATTGTAGCATTAAAGAGCCGATCAAATTATCATAGTAAGGTTAAGTGAAAATATATAAAATGAATTATGTTATATTTATACTATTTAGTTATAAGGTAATGAAAAGCATTTGCATAAATAAGTTTCGGCAGGAGAAACGACCCCCAAAAAATCTCTGTTGTGGCATGCAGAATTGTTTTCGCCAGTTTGATAAGATGCCCGGTTACTTTTGTGTCTCTTCTCAAACATCGAGCGGTGTCTAGCCGACCAGAAAGCTTACCCGATCTATGATCTAAATAACAATATGTCCTGGACACTGATACTGATAGAGTTGCATTTTTATACCATAAAGGTCGAAGGAACCTCACAATGGGTTGTGGGATGCAAAAAAGATATGAGAGTTTTTAAACCGTTTATTAAAAATTTGCTATTATAAACCGCTTTATGAAGATTCTAGGCCTCGATCTGATAGAATTCGAAACTGCATGCCTAAAGCGCGCTACTTCTCTCTCTCCCTCCCACTTTCGCTCTATTCTCTCTCTCTCTCTCTCTCTCTCTCCTTCTCTCTCTCTTCTTCTGTTATTCTATTTCTTTTGCGACAACGGGGGCGGTGGCTCCCACTGCTTAGCTACTGTTTTCAAATCACCTCTTCTAGAATGTTCGCAAAATTAATGCTTGTCACTATGTAAATAGGTTCATACAAAATATTGACTGCTTTGAATGTTCGGGTTACGGTTAAAACGGCTATAGCCCAATGTGATCTCGAAATTGCAGTGTGTTAACCGAAACCCGAAAATACAGCAGTCAAAATGTCTTTTATATACCGCATCCCGCTTGCTGCTTTTCATTTATTTTTATATCCCGTTCAAAATGTAATTTACGAATTTAAAAGAAATGCGCGTATCCACTGGCGCATCTATTGCTTCCTTAAAGTGTACTCGCTAGAAGACCTATGCCCGGTCAGCGTATAGTTTTAGCTATGCTGCCCAGCAGTCAGTAGTGAATTTTATGCCTGCCATTTTGACCGATTAGAAGCCGAGAATCGTGTGGTATATATATATATATATATAGATTGTGATATATAATCATAATCGACTGTGATTGCGGTTTTATACTGAGTGTACAGAATTTGAAAAACGATATGAAATCCTCTTGACATATTTTTGGTTATTTGGGAAGAAAATTGTGTTGTTTCTTGAGATATTTTGTTAATAACATTATGTACAGTGTCAAAGAAATTTTATTTTCTAACAAAATAATTCATAGCATAATATCATGCACTGACTGTATTTGACGTCATCTACACGATTTGAACTATACATGCAAATATTATTATAATGAAAAGAAATGAAATAAAGTTATGTGTAACTTGACTTTTACAAAATTGAAAATCAAATATCGGTGAATCTCTGGTCTCTCCTTCCGATATTACTGATTGGGATGTACAGGTAAGCCTACTGTATATCTACATCACCATGCACGCCGATTCATAGTTGTTTGTGTTAGTTATCAAGATGCATCATTACACACAATGGGCCTGTAGTCGACTGATTTAGTTCAGTCATCATGGTTATATAAAGGGGACTTTGGTCTACCTACCTTTATCTGAATTACGTGTACATCCCAATATTTATTTTAATCCTACGCTGGTTTGAAGGGTAATGCAACCCTTGTATTGACGGTTTTGTATGGTAGGAGAAAATAAGAGATACAGAATGACGAAACCTTGAATTAAATCAGGCCAATAATAAGGGAAGAATGAATATTTTGAAATATGAGATCACTAAATCCATGCGAATCTCAAATTGGCAATTTAGTCAATGTATTGATATGTAGTTACGGGACAACTCTCCCGTTTGTCCGGCGTACAACATTATCATTATTTTCGATTGTTCTCCTCAGTTCCTTCTCACTTGGGGCACGACTCAAAATATATTATGGGCAGCAATAGCATAATAGTATAGGTCCTGTAAAAAGAAAAGACCTTCCTGCAGTGAATCATACATTTTGAAGAAAAAAATTACACTTTCATCATTTTTTTGTGTTGAAACGAATTAGAAAGTAGTCCGGCATTTCGTCACAGTGACATTGCCGATTCTGCCAGCTCGAAGTGCCCATACGTATAGTGATTACAACTTTCAAAATGTCATTACTTTCTTACCTTTTCTCTGATTCGATTCAAACTTTCACCAATTTGCTTTTATGATTTTTCCTGCTTTCTTTTTGAGCAGTTGTATGTTCAGGTTGGATTTCTATGTAAGTTTTATGAGAATTTGCTTATCCATGCGATACCCGATGTATAATTATTGTTTCCATTTGTAATTTGTTTTAAATCGCCCTCAAGTAATGTTGATAGCCTTGTGTGCCCACTATTGACATGTCGAAAATGTGACATAATTATTACGTAATCCGAACTTGATTTCTATAGTGTTTGTGTAACTGAAATTTCCTTTAAGTTGAAGTCTTAATAAGTCTTTACAATCTTGATTTTTTAACCCACGACGTGACGTAATCAAAATGTGTGTTTGTTTAGGTTTTCTTGCCGACATTAAGTGCCTGTCTAATTTTTGTTACAAATAAATAATATAACGATTATAGTACCGTGTACATTCTTCATGTAGAAAATCGTTTCTGATGACAGAACAGAACCACCACCAAGGAATGCTATATCAGCGATTCTATCGAATATAATTATAGACGCTATCATAACAGGCGAATCTAATAGTCCTGAGAAAATGTATTCATCAAGTTTCGTTTGTCAATTTTAAATAAGCACATATTGATTAGCATATCGTAGAATGTGGAGTCATGGCTGTAGCTGAGCACCCATCATTCTCGATTGGTTGATAACGTTAATTATAACATCACCACTCACCATCAAGGGGTGTCTCATACGGTAGGCGATTTTTCTCCCCTTGATTTCCTTAAAGAGAAGGTTGAGTTCTGGGAAGAGGTGAAAAATAATTTGTGAGCATTACTCATTCTTATTATGCAAGTGTGGAAGAACATCGGTTAAGACATGTTCCCTGAAAAGCATGGCTCTTCAAATGCCTTCATATTCTAAATATGCATGTAACATCGTAAAAATCGGGGGGGGGGGCCGGCTTTTTACGCCACGTGTTCGTGTAGTCCCATATACATCTTTCTGTGCAAGTGTTTGTAACTTTACCAAGACTTGGCCAAATTTCTTATCATTTTGATGATTCCAGAACCTTGCAATACACACAAATTCTTATATGCTAGATGATCAACCTTTTCTGGTCGGTTCCACACCGTTTCTTTCACAATGCAATCGCATGACCAGAACTCAACTTCATCTTTAACAAGTCCAAAAGAAATCCAAAATCTGAAATGATAACACTTGAAAAGATTTGTTGACTTGCCAAAGATTTGTGGAGCCAGCCTCTCAAACAAAATTGACACAGCCTCTATAGCACATCATCGTGATCATTAAGAGGATTAAGGGCTGCATTATGACCAATATACCAATGGCTTTCTTTGTCAGTCACCGTAAAACTAAATCTGCTTAATTAAAGGTATTATCATAAATGCATACTTTGGTCATTAACAAGATGACATCTGTCATCGATCATGCGATAGGATAAATAATCAGTGGAGACAAAGGAAAACAAAAATCTAGTTGCTCCCGACAATAGTTACATTATCTCTGTTCAATTTATGAACACAAATTTTGCCTCGGCTTCGTCCTCCTAAAATAAATGCTCCGGCGAAACAGCTTCCCGAGAAACGGAATTCCTAACTTCCCGGACCATAATTATATACACTATATACACTACCCATCTATCAAACCTTAAGGCCTAACATTTGTAGATGTGTCGTGGTCGAGTGGTTAGGTCACCGGACTCTGGATCACAAGGTCCGCGGTTCAAGTCCCGCCGCGGCACTACTGTCCTTTGGCAAGACATTGATCTACATCTGCCACTCTCCACCCAGGTGTTGAATAGTTACCCGGTAGGTAAGATGCAAAAGCTAATGTGCTTAGATTAGCAAGTGTGCGCTTGTAAAAATGGCGCCTGGCTGGAATGCTCCCCAGGGAGTGTAGAATGTGCATATGTGTGCGGGTAAGCCTGAATCCGATTACCGGGGTAATAGCAATCTGTAAAGCGCTTTGAGAGGGCCTGCGGTCCTGAAAAGCGCTATATAAGTACTAACTATTATTATTATTATTAAAACCAATTGCAACCCTAATTATAGCCCTATATATCTTTGTCGAAATCATTAGAGTCCGGAGAATACCTTGTGTCACTAAATACTCGTGCTATTTACAATGAACGATGCAACCATTCATGTTGAATTAATATAAAGATATGAGAATTGTGCACTATGCGAATAAATGTAATCAATGTTTACTAATTATATCAAATGTTTTTATGACGGTGTTTGGAATATCATATACATGTACTGGATCATAAAAAATAATAAAATACTATACTGTATACGAAGATTTCACAAAGTTATTGCCTTATTCTTTTATATTCTTATATGTTATCTTATAAATGTCTAGTTAGTATTTAATTCCTTTATTATTTTGCAAAAGCAAAATATATTAAACAATTCATTTTAAAAGAATTTAATTTTTGCTTCTTTCTGATGGCTTTTGCGGTGACCACCCATCTGACTAGTCTGCAGGCACAGACCCTAATTTGACACTTTATCAACAAATCATTGTGCCTTGAGAGAAGTCGGCCTATGGTAGTCCAGATTCAGTCCGTTCGTTCTTTTTATCCCCCACACACAGCGCGGTCTCTCCACTGATCGCGCGATCCCCAAATTATTCAGGACCCAGATTTAGAGGAATGGCTAGGTCTACTTTCAACGTTGAGGGTGTGTTATTTTATCAGCTGATTGGGTGCGCTAAACGAAAACGGTACAGAGGCTGGACTAGGCCTATGGTAGTCTTATAGTGCAGACTCACTTTTACGACTGACCAGGGTTTGTGCTTGCAGACTACCATCTGACCGCCTCGATTAGATATCCATGATGTATGAAGCTGAAGGTGGTTAGTCTCTATATTCAGGCCTGTTTCTTCCAACCCCGTCGTGAGGGCCTTAGTCAAAACACAATATATTAAACAATTCATTTTAAAAGAAATTATTTTTTGCTTCTTTCTGATAGTTTTTGCGGTGACCACCCATCTGTCCACCTCGATATCCATGTATGAAGCTGAAGGTGGTTAGTCTCTATATTCAGGCCTGTTTCTTCCAAACCCGTCGTGAGGGCCTTAGTCAAAACAAAATATATTAAACAATTCATTTTAAAAGAAATTAATTTTGCTTCTTTCTGATGGCTTTTGCAGTTACCACCCATCTGTCCACCTCGATTAGATATCCATGTATGAAGCTGAAGGTGGTTAGTCTCTATATTCAGGCCTGTTTCTTCCAACCCCGTCGTGAGGGCCTTAGTCAAAACAAAATATATTAAACAATTCATTTTAAAAGAAATTAATTCTTGCTTCTTTCTGATGGCTTTTGCGGTTACCACCCATCTGTCCATCTCGATTAGATATCCATGATGTATGAAGCTGAAGGTGGTTAGTCTCTATCTTCAGGTCTGTTTCTTCCAACCCCGTCGTGAGGGCCTTAGTCAAAACAAAATATATTAAACAATTCATTTTAAAAGAAATTATTTTTTGCTAATTTCTGATGGCTTTTGCGGTTACCACCCCTCTGTCCACCTCGATTAGATATCCATGTATGAAGCTGAAGGTGATTAGTCTCTATATTCAGGCCTGTCCCTTCCAACCCCATCGTGAGGCCTTAGTCCTACTCTACCCCTACCCATCCCCTCCCCACTTTCCATTTCCCTCTATTCACTCTGCAAACCATACTAGCCCAAAGCTGCAAACTTGTGACTAGTGACTAGTCATTTCAAAAAGCTCTTACTTCCTTATTCCTTGCCCGATTTTGTTCAAATTTTCACTGATATTTTTCAAATATCTTAAACTTTACAATAAAAGTAACTTAGGATGAAGGTTTTGGTTTCCTTTAAGCGCTGTTCTCCTCCTCTAGCTAGGCTTCTCTCCCCCCCCCCCTATTTCCTTTTTTCTCACCATGGACCTACATGAACTAGGTCATGCTCTCTCTCTCTCTCTCTCTCTCTCTCTCTCTTTCTGTTTGCAAGAATTGCAACTCAATATTCAACAATGGACTTCCCTCAAACCACATCTATTACAGGCCACGAGCCTTTCCCGCAATACTTCATCAACATTGATCGTTTTTGTATACGACGAAGATAATTGTACGATGTCGTTTTCTAGTCTATATGCTCTCCGTCGCACGATAAACGCGAGGCTTTTCTGAATAAGTGTCGAAAGGTCATGTTTGCACTCCGTTTGCGCAGACATGCGTGCTACCGTGGACCTAGCTAGTTCTATGGATGGTGCAACTTCAGCAGGCAGCTATCTGACCTCCCTAGCTCTACCAACACCTCTGTGCTTGCGAGCCTGTGTGAAAAACGGTGGAAAAACTACAGCCAGGTAAGGGTGCTCCTGTTTTCGGGATTAGTCGACGAGATAACTATAATCAAGGTAAGCCCAAGGTAGGGTCTAAGGTAAGATGGTAGAATCATGCAGCTGCAGTGACAACATAATAATTATCTACGATTTGAGAGGAGGAATATAATTGGAGTATATTGGTACATGTATATGGTAGGCAGGGAGAGTGGGCGTGGCCCCTGCACGTACTAGTGCCTGTATTATAGAGTACACATGTATTTCGTACTTCTTCAAGAAACCAGTTCCGCATAAATTAGAACTTGTAATTAGAAGGTATTCAGGGACGGGTGAGAATGGGGGAGAGGGATATTTCCCTGCAATGTATGTATACATTTATATATATATATATATATATATATATATATATATATATAAGCAAGTTTAGTAAAACTGCCATTTCTGACAGTGCTCAACTGTAGGAGCATATGTAGATATAGGAGTTGGAAGGTTACACTTTATTGGTACGAGTTATACAGACTGTTTCGCCAGAAGGCTGATCATCAGTAACTAAATACATTATACAATCATGGCGAAGTTAAAAACACTCATGTGCAGTCAGGCAAGAATAAACAAGAGATACATATAATACCCAAGTAAGGGTGAACGCAATAATACAATAGTGGAATTAAGTGGTTTAAGGGTAAGGGGAAAGGTCATGGTGGTACTTAATTCCACTACTGTATTATTGCGTTCACCCTTACTTGGGTATTATTTGTATCTCTTTTGTATTCTTGCCTGACTGCACATGAGTGTAATTTTAACTTCGCCATGATTGTATAATGTATTTAGTTACTGATGAGCCTTCTGGCGAAACAGTCTGTATAACTCGTACCAATAAAGTGTAACCTTCCAACTCCTATACTGTGTGTGTATGTGTGTCTATATGGTAGGGTCTATCGAAGCCAAAGCGTCGCTATCCAAAACTAGAGCAACTAAATGGGTTTCGATCTCGGAGTATACTATAGTAAGACAAGGGAGGCGACCACAGCACCAACTGACATCTCTATATTACACTCTAGTCCTCTTAGACTACTTCTTACATCACAAGATTCATAGGTTACAGACATAAGAGACTTCTCAAATAGTCTTTTAGCCCATATCCCTCTAACTGTAATATCTCTTGAAAAACAGAGTGATGAAATATACCGTACATAATAATAGCGCCAAACCACTTCCAAACCTACTGATGTTATGCAATTCGTGATAATGTAATTTCTTGCAGTACCAATACTAGAAGGGGGCTCCCCTACTCCACCCCAATTTTTGTTTTATCTCCCCTTTTTTTCTTGATTATGAATGCATTTACGAGAGGCACATGTAATAAATCAATGCAAGAACTCCTCCCCTCCCCTCCCCCAGCCCTCCCCCTCTGAAATAATCATTACTCTACACATACATTGATCATGAACTGGGCCTGATTGGTTCAGTGTGGTCAATGTGACTTGCATGTATTGTCAGGATAGCCGTGGCCGTAGAATTATAGTCAATACCATTCTCATATTATAAACTAGTAAAACTACTTGTTGAAAATGTCACATTGTACGAACAATCGTGGGTAAAAATTGCCCCCAGGAGGGCATCATGTGTTCAACCAAGCATGGGGGTAAATCCTTACGTAATACCTATTGTTCAGGGGGGGGGGGGTGAATGAATAGATCATCCCCCCCTGAACAATAGGTATCAATTGCAGATTTACGCCCATGCAACCAAGCGTTTGGATAAGTTCATGCCTGAGCTAACAACGGTACACTGTGAAAAGGTTGGGCAATATTTTCAAACACTTTGCCAATAGTCAACCTATTGGGCAAAATGTTCGTATTTTGCCGAACAGTTGGTCAAGATTTTCCTAACAAGTGGGTTACCGTAGTCGGGCAGTTGAAGGGTCATATCTTTGCCCAAATTTTGGTCAAAATACGAAACAATTATGCACGTGTGAAGTAGAGTACGTTTACCAATACCACTGGGCAAAATATTGCCCAATAGATGGTTGGGTTGACTATTGGCACAACGTTGGGCAAAGTGTTGAAAAATATTGCCCAACCTTTTCACAGTGTATTAAATGCTTTGCCCAAATGACCATCTTTTCTTCTTCTTTTTTTAAAACTTTAGCAGCTCACAGCACGTTTTTTTTAAATCACTACACCTCGCTTCCATAATTTTGGACTATGGACCCCCGGATGTTACCAAGGCAACCAGGAAACCCTGAATATAAAATAGTCTTTTTCCACAGACCGTAACCTCGCTTTCAGATCATGAAGTTTCGGTTTATTTGACTGTCGAACTCCATACACATGCAGAATTCTAAAAAAGTGCTGTTTGAAATTAAGCTGAATTACAGGAAAATCCAACCGTTGCAACAAACTACTCTAAAAGAAAACAGAAAAATCAGAGAAGCAGACTGGCGAAAGTTTGCTCGAAATAATTTGAGTAGTGCGTAGTAGTAGTAGTAGTAGTAGTATAGTAGAACGCGCTTATGAGAAAAACAGACTTTAATAATAAGAGTTGTCCCTGACCATGTCACAATCCACTGAGAAAATAGCTAATTTCAGATTCGCATATACTCAATGATCTCATATAATTTCCAATATTCGTCACTCTAAAACATATATACAGAGAAAGCTTTTCGTCTTGTACTCATCATTTATCATTAATCCGGTTTATTTAAACTTTTATCGATCTATTTCTCTGATATTTTCTGTTTTCATACTAATGGGTTTATCACAAGCAGTGATTGTGACCCAACAATGTATACAAAAATTAAAAAAAATTACCTAACATGAGGGCAATTATGTGTCCAAACAACTATTGGGAAAATTAAGATTTTGCATGATTTACCCAGTGTTGAATAAAAAGGAAATACCCAATTTTTAACCAACAAAAATTCACCCAATTCTCACCATAATGTGTAGCATATTAGACACTAGTCGGCCAAATAAGTTGTATAAAATATTATATTATATATTATATATAAAAGGACGTTATTACCGCGGCGGGATGCGAATCGCGGAACTTGTGATCCACAGCCCTATGACATATCCACTCGACCACAACAGCTCTAACGTAATAATATAACCCTATTATTGCATAATTTATTGTTGCCCGACTTACGTTTGCTCAGTAATATCTGCCCAACTTATTTTTAACATTTAATTGGGTAAAAACAGTACTAAGTGGTTAGGAGAAAATAACCCAAATGTTGGACAAAAATGGCTCAACTTTAATTTGCCCAACAACATTACCCAATTATTTCATCGGTTACTACATGGTTGGTAGGAAATTACCCAATCGTTTGACGACATTAATTTTGCCCAACATCGATCTCAGTGCTAAGTAAACACCTACCCAACCTATATTTTACCCTTCATGAGGTAACTTCTAAGTTCTTGTAGGAAATGGTTGGGAGAAAATAATCCAATTATTGGACAAAATTTGCCCAACTTTGATTTGCTCAGTAACGTCTGCCCAACTTTTTCTTACAGTAATTAATTGCATCGAATTACACGTACTAGCTAGCTATTATACAGCTTTAGCTAAGCTCAGCATTGAGTGATTAGTCTAGTCAAATTAGCAATTTACCCAAAACAAATTGCAAAAAAAAACAAGAAAAAAATCCACTGAATTGATCTTAGGAATAATCCTTCTAAACAAAATACTAAAAGTTTAAACAAATCTAAGAGGTGAAAAGCGGTTGAATTCGCATAATATGAAACTTAGATATTGTCTCTATTAGACAATTCCGTGTTGCTATTCAGTGTACTGAATTTAAATGGTTTTCGTTTTTGATGTTTATAAGGTCATCAAACACAACGAGAACATTTTCAGATTTATTCCACGACTGGCAAATTAACATCAACCATGAAAAGGAAATTCATATATTATGTTTCGTAATATTGCATCTAAGTACCCGACTGATATAACTCAAATGCCCCTCATTATGTTCGTAATTGATGTTCTTTGCTCCAGCTGATATATGTGTTGTAGAACCGAAAGGGCTAGTCGCACACGTCTCAGTTCTATACTCCACCAAACTAATCTATAACCAACTACCATAGGGTATCACTTATCGATCGCTTGTTTGCCCCGT
The DNA here is from genome assembly GCA_035222895.1 of Strongylocentrotus droebachiensis. NCBI lineage: Eukaryota > Metazoa > Echinodermata > Echinoidea > Camarodonta > Strongylocentrotidae > Strongylocentrotus > Strongylocentrotus droebachiensis. The sequence goes on along the minus strand of JAVYIG010006006.1, from coordinate 60,691 downwards.
CCTAACAGACAGACAATGAGCTTTAGTTGTCTCTCACAGACATGTTTTCTTATACATGTTCAGTGGTTTATTCAGACCTTTACATCAGAAGGGGCAAAACGTCTGAGCTTTTTGAGAATATGTTGTACTTAAAATGATTATATAAACACGCAAAATGTGGCTTTATTTCAATAAGTTGTTCATGGTCGCGAGTGTGTCAGTATGAGTGAATTGCCCCCCCCCCCCCCCCACCGCCCACCCCTCTCTCCTTACCCCCTCCTTCAAATACATATACGCTAGTTTGTCTGTTCATAATGTCAGTGTTCAGTTAACACAAATGTCTTCTCACATTTCGCACTAGTTCTTTGTATGCGAATTGCCCCCGTCTAGAATGTTTGTACCTTGTACCCTTTACATGCATGTAGTTGGCAAAAGTTCGCGTAACCGCATCATAATTATTAACGTTCTTAAACATGGTGTTTTGATAAGTTTTGATAATGGGGTCGGTTTGCTCTGAGGATTTTATCGTTTGCATTACCAAGCACACGAACTTTTTCACATTTTGATATCAGGACCCCGTTATACAAATAGTTACGATTGATTCAAACTTTCCAAAGCGTTCTCAAGTTTGCAATTATTTAGAGGACTTGTAATTAATCAATCTCAACTCTTTTATTAGGTCCTAGATATTGCCTCTGTCATGGCATATTATACACGTAAGAGCCCATCATCTTGTGTCACGTAGGTGCTCTAACATAATGACTCCCGACCATTGGCGTAGTGAGTGTGTATGTGTGTGTGTGTGGGGGGGGGGTGTTTTGGGTGAAAAAAGAAGCAATTTAGTGCTCCCCCCGCTTATTCGCCGGCTTGCTGATTCGCCACTAAATATTTTCTCACGAATTGGGCAAAAAAATTATTAAAAATAGTGCCCCTTACCCCCCCCCCCCTCCCCCCCCCTTCCCCCCTTCCCCCTCCCCCCCCCCCCCCCCCCCCGCTTATTCAACCGCTGGCTGATTCGCCGCAAAATATTTTCTCACGAATTGGGCAAAAAACACCTCCCCTTAAAAATCCTGGCTACGCCCTTGCTTCGGACTTTATTTCGTCAAAGATAATAGGATAAAGTTTAGGGTAAGGTTAGGTCACGGCCGATGTGCAGTTAGAAAGTCGGATATTCAAGGAGATTGTCGGCGGAGCAACTGCCGCCAGATGAGAGATACGTGTTGTACAATCCAGGCGCGGATCCACAGGGGGGGGGGGGGGGGCACCCCATGGCCTAAAAATATTATTTAATTATTTATAGGCCCCAATAAAAGTTTGTTTAAAAGATGGTAACTACAAATTTACCTTTTTACTTTTGCTCAACGGGTGGTGTTGAGTTTTTTTTTAAATATTTTTTTTTTAAACCCCACTGAGCGAAATATCGGTCGGCGCGATTTTCAAATTTCAGCCCCCCTCCTGTTGGAAAATCCTAAATCCACCACTGGTACAACCCCTATCTTACCATTATTCTTTCTTTCTTCTTTTCTGATCACAGGATGTCGGATACAAAACCATTCCGGGTCATCATGTGGTGCGTACCACGTTCGATATCGACTGCAATCGCCAAGTGTTTCAGTTTTGTCGATAATACAGAGGTCAGTATATTGTGGTATTAGGGACTTTTAGATTTGCGTGGACTGATACGTGGTACTTCCATTCACGGCAGTGCTTTAACAGGACGTCGATCGTAGCATAGACCTATTGTCTTCGTGCGAATCTAAAAGTCCCTATTCATACTCTAGAGGACGACAATAAGTCCAGTTATTTTAAAGAAAGGGTGAGGGAACAAATCCCATCGTAATCCCATCGTAATCCCATCCCATCCCATCCCATCCCATCGTAATCCCATCCCATCCCATCGTAATCCCATCATTGCAGAGGTGTTGTGGCGTAGTGGATAAGTCGCCGGACTTTGAATTACAGGGCCTGCGGTTCGAGTCCCGCCGCGGCACTAATGTCCTTTGGCAAGACATTAATCTACATTTGCTACTCTCCACCCAGGTGTTAAATGGGTACCGGTAGGGAGGAATTCCTTAAATGCTGTGAGCGCCGAAATCGGTAGCATAGCCGGGTAATTTTGGAGCGCCTTGAGGACCTTGCAAAGTCGATACGTGCGCTATATAAGAATCCAATATTATTATTATCATTATTAGTATTATTATACTAAATGTTATACTAGGAATTACTGCTCATTAATCAAATAAGCAATCCTTGGAATTTCTCCATTGAGCTAGCGTGACGAAAATGAAAGGTCCATGTGAGAAACTGGATATCAGGAAATGTGAAAGAGGGTAGTATCATCTTCTTGGTATGTTACGTTTACGGCTTCCTTCTTTCTCTTTCTCTCCTTTTTTTCCTCGCCATTCCATCCATAGGAGGGGAGCACACGCCCTCCTTCTCGTGGCTTTATACGCCCCTGAATTTCGAACAAGTCAAACTAATTTATCCTACATATTAATATACTCTTTTGTCATGTGTAAAATTTGCAATGATTTGTTAATTTGTGTTTGTTATATATTTGTAAAACTGCAAAAGAAAAAGAAAATCAGACAGAATAAATAAATAAAATCAAATCATTTTAATAATTGAACAATTCTTTGATTACAGGTATGGTTCGAGCCTTACTGTCTAGCCTTCTTTCAAGACTTTACGATGAAAACTATGGGTGTACCTCTCCCAAGGAGTTATGATGACTTCAAACCAGAAGCCTTCTTTACTCAAATGGGCGCCATGATGAAAGATACTCCCATGGAACATCTCTTCATGCCAGAAAAGATTGATGGGTCACTTTTTATGTAAGTCGATAACTGTACATTTACTCATTTAATTCATTCATTATTTTCATTCAATTAGGGTCGTCTGGTCATTGGCTGAAACGTAATCTTACAAGAAGACTCTGGATATCGAATTATCTTAAAGGGGGTGTAAACTGACGAGACTACGTGTCTTTCCCGTGGCCTGGGATCAATCGGGTATAATACGACTACGGACGCGACCGCAGCTGCGATCACGGGCGTGCAACATACTCGAAACCGAAGCGTCAGGAGAAGTTCTTCGGTCTGTCTCTCGAAACGCTGCTACCGTTAATACCCCCTTCACATACACGGATTTTTCTTACGAGTCCTTACGGATCGCACAAATTCACGGATCTTTCACGGATCCTTACGATTTGGCCACTTTAACGACCGATTTAAGAGTTGTTATGAGTTACTACGAGCTATTTGCGGTTTGTTACGGATTATTACGAGTTATTACGATATACTTACGGCAGAATTCCACGATTTGTTACGAGTTGTCAAGGATAACTACGAGCAACTTACGTGTTAGTAACGACCTGTTAACGTGTTGTTACGAATAGTTACGAGTTAGTTACGAGTATTTACGAGTCCTTACGATTTGTAACCAAAAAATAACAACTGAAAATGAAGTGTTCAAATTTGCAGCTTTTATACCTTTCCCCCAAAACGTAAACGATACGTAAGAATACTTAAAGTATACGTATCTATTTGTAAATTAATCGTAACTACACGTAAAGTGCTCGCAATAACTCGTAACAATCCGTAAAGCCATTGTAACAGGACCTCAATGAAATCGTAAACAACACGTAAGCACTCGTATTAATCCGTAAATAATCCGTAAGTAATCCGTAAATAATCTGTAAACAAATCGTAAACCAACCGAAACAGATCGTTGAAGAAATCATTACGAGTCATTTACGGATTCTTGCGAGCAGTTTATGGATGGTTACGTGTCGATGCGAGCGGTTTACGATACTTACGGATTGTTACGACCTATTTACGAGTTATTTACGGACAAATAAATCCGTGGACAATCGTAAGAAGATTTTTGACATGTCAACAAAAACTGCCTCTCCTTTCACGGATACTTACGAGTGTCTGCGAGTTATGGCGAGCTATTTACGGATACCAGCGAGTTATTTACGGATGCTTGCGATTGACTACGAGTTGGCGATCCGTGAAAAAAATCCGTGTATGTGAAGGGGGTATAATCTATTCCATTCTTTACGTGCATTTGTCCAAAAGGAGACGTAGATGGCGCTCCCCTGTATTCGTCAGTTTACACCCCCTTTAACAGCCACAATGGAATTGATGTTTATTTATTTATCCATGAACAACCGCTCACCTTTGCCGGAATGAAACCATCAGTGAATATTATAAGCCTATAACAAACAACTCTACCTGAAGGTGAACAGTGGCACATGATTGGGAATGTCAACGGCGCTACTAATGCGCTAGTGTCTATTTTCTGCTGCCCCATTGATCCTCGGATCACCATGTCCCTCGGATATGACGTAAGAGCGTTTGGGTCCCCTGAATGAAATATCTCCAAGCATAGAATTGCTTTCTTAGCATAAGCTAGGTACCGAACAATGGAAATTAAAAATCCGACAAAAGAAAAATATGTGACTCTAAAGAAACTTAGAAAACTGTTATTCATTTCTTCTTCTTCTTCTTCTTCTTCTTCTTCGTCTTCTTCTTCTTTTCTTCGTCTTCTTCTTCTTCTTCTTCTTCATTTTCTTCTTCTTCTTCTTCCTCTTGTCTTCTTCTTCTTCTTTTTCTTCCACCTCTTTTCTTCTTCTTCTTCTTCTTCTTCTTCCTCTTGTCTTCTTCTTCTTCTTTTTCTTCTTCTTCTTCTTCCTCTCGTCTTCTTCTTCTTCTTCTTCTTCTTCCTCTCGTCTTCTTCTTCTTCTTTTTCTTCTTCTTCTTCTTCCTCTCGTCTTCTTCTTCTTCTTCTTCTTCTTCTTCTTCCTCTCGTCTTCTTCTTTTACTTCTTCTTCTTCTTCTTCTTCTTCTTCTTCTTCTTCTTCGTCTTCTTCTTCCATTTCTCGTCTTCTTCTTCTTCTTCTTCTTCATTTTCTTCTTCTTCTTCTTCCTCTTGTCTTCTTCTTCTTCTTCCTCCTCTTTTCTTCTTCTTCTTCTTCTTCTTCTTCTTCTTCTTCTTCCTCTCGTCTTCTTCTTCTTTTTCTTCTTCCTCTCGTCTTCTTCTTCTTCTTCTTTTTCTTCTTCTTCTTCTTCCTCTCGTCTTCTTCTTCTTCTTCTTCTTCCTCTCGTCTTCTTCTTCTTCTTCTTCTTCTTCTTCCTCTCTTCTTCTTCTTCTTCTTCTTCTTCTTTTCTTTGGATCTTTTTAACAGGCAAACATAATACCTATACCTCTGGATATGAATGCATGTAATAGTAATTTTAACATTTCCTGAAAATTTCTCGTGATGTTTTCTCTTAATTTGTAGACGCGATGGCGTAACGCGGCAGCTTGATGATCCATCTGAGAAACCCATCTTCATTAAGGACATGGCGTATGGCATCACGGGTTACCTGGATCTCCTACCCAAGAAGGAGGCAGGTTTCAAACACACGTTCCTGCTCCGCGATCCTGAACGGATGTTCCCATCATGGAGGAACCTGCTCATGGCTCAGGCGGTTCAGATGCCAATCCCTGGACAGAAGCCTATCGATCCTGCTACCTTTGACATGACTACTGATGTCCCCTTCATGATGCCTGGCTACACCTACAAGTGCCAGTATGACCTCTGGAAACACGTCAAGGAGAACTTGGATCCTAACCCTGTGGTCATAGATGTGGACGAACTCTTGTCCAATCCTGCAGAGATGCTTCCCAAGTACTTTGAAGCATGCGGAATGCCTTGGGACGCCAAGTATCTCCAGTGGGACGGTGCTCCAGACATCGTTAATAAATGGCGGTGTATATTCCCTATGTCTGGGACCAAAGCCGATGATATTGTAGGTGTCACCCACAAGAAGGCCTTGGAGAGTTCCGAATTCCGAGCATCCAAACCCAAGATTCCTCGATCAGAGATGACCCCTGATGCAATCAAAGCAATAGATGCCACAGTAGACTACTATAAAGAAATGGCAGAGTCAAGGATCAAATTATAATTGATAGCGCATGATGAAACAAATACGTATGATTGATCTGTATGTAATTATGATAGGTAAATCATTAGGGTTGTAATTTGGAAGTCATATTCAATAACATGTATAAGTTAGGAACACACTGACTAGACTGTTTTGTTAAGATGTTTAAACAATGACACAACAAGTACATTTGACTGTAATATCGTCTCTTCCAATATGTAAAATGGTAGCATTCCATTCCCCCATGTGGAGGGGGAACTGGCACTCTATAGGCCTCTGTAGATGAATACAATTTGATGGTTTGGGGCATGAGGAATCTTGGAAGTAATAAACAATATCATCATTTTTTTTTGCTAGCCCCCTTTCTCTCTCTTCTGCTCTCTGCCCTTTCCCCCTCCATCTCACCCCCTCTCTCTCCCTCCCTCTCTCTCTCTCTCTCTCTCTCCCTCTCTCTCCCTCTCTCTCTCCCTCTCTCTCTCTCTCTCTCTCTCTCTCACACACACCTCTCTCTCTATGTGCCCTTTTTTGCCAAAGACTGCATGAGGAGTAGGGTCACACTCCCGACATTAATGCTTCTCAAACAATACAACAAACACGTCTGACATATTTTTGAGCTGAGACAGTTGTTTTGTGCAAGTCAGCATGACAAGGAAATTTGAAATGCTACATTCATAATGGCATTGATCGAGTCTCTTAAAAGGTTTATGAATATATTTCCCATACTTAAAGATAATACAAAGTTTTGGTAAATTTTGAAAATTAGGTGGATAGTGAATCTTTACAATGTTGATATATTTGGATGCCCATGTGGATGTATTATAAGCACTACAAAAATTAACCCCTAAAACACTTCTGTTTTCGAGAAAAATGGAATATAAAAAATTACCGGTGCTCCCGGTAAATTTTGATAAATTTCAAATAGCGCCTACGGCCGTACAATATGGTAGCTGCGACCATGAAAATCTCAGAATATGTAGTTGTGATATATAATTTCCAAACGGGAATAGCTTATCGGTCGATTTTAGTCAAGAAACATTGTTTCATAGCTAAATTGATATCTTGACCTTGAGAGGGAGCTGTACAACATAAAGAGTTTATTATTTTTAAATTTCATAACTTTAGACTCGATTTCAACCGGGACAACGATCAATGAATATTGTAGGAACGCATATGCTTCCAATATGTTAATTTGAACCAAATTCATGACCCCATACCAAAACTTTGTAACAACTTTAAGTCAATAAAATATCATGAATTTGATCTTATCATGGAGCAGTTTAGTTAGTTTTAAATTTTATTTCATTTTCAGATCTCACTGCATTTTAGATAGGTGCTTTAACAAAGTTGTTGTATAACTCGTTATTGATATATCTTTGATTAAAAAAATGAAGGCTTTTGCTCCAAATAATGAAATGATACTACTCACCTCACACATTTGCTAATCATATTTATATATGTTTTTGTATGTGTTTATTGTTTGATTTTTTTTTAATTATTGTAATTTTAAGTAGGGGATCAGGCGCGGATCTACGGGGGGGGTTTAGGGGGTTTAAACCCCCCCCTTGGGCGGCCCAAAAAAAAAAAAAAAAAAAAAAAAAAGGGAAAAAAAAGAGAAAAAAAAAGAAAAAAAGAAAGAAAAAAGAACGCACGCTGGAGAGAAACCCTTTCAAGTGCAAATATTGTGAGAAGATATTCAACTCATCTGGTAACTTAACCAAACACATGATAACTCTGGATATAACTGTGTATTTAACTGTTACTTGATTTAAAAAGACGTTATCATGCACTGCTTTTTATGGTCTCCATTGTGTTAATAGATGCCAGGAAAACATCACTTACGGGGTTCAAATAAACACCCACAAAAAAATCGGCTCGCCGCTTCGCGGCTCGTGGACGATGCTCCGCATCGTCATTATTTTGGTCAAACCCCCCCCTTAGCAAAAAGCTAGATCCGCCCCTGGGGATGATCCCCGATAAACTTCTGTGGTTTTTTATCACCGCCTCTGCAGGCTAATCTGTTGTTTTAATGCTTTTATATTTGATCGTAAATCATATTGTCTTTCATGAATCTGTGGAAATATTTGAAATTGAAAATTGAAATTGAAATTGAAATATGCTATATTTCGTACAATTATCATTAGGAAATCAAAATCGCATTGCTAATACGAACAGTATAACAAATATCTATTAATGATAATAGTATGTCACTATAAGAAAGTGATATTTATTTTACCGTATGCTTTTTGCAATTGAGTTGCTTTTTTGTGTCTAGGCATTGACAAAAGGGTATGAACTACGTTAGATATATGGAAAAAGTCGCTTCTTATAAATTATTGCCAAAATGAACGCCAAAATGCCGGAAATAAATCACAGCAATGACTTGATTACAATGGAATGTGTATATTTTGTGGTTTGTGATTTTCTGTCCATGAATTGCTCTCGATTTCTAAAAATCTCAATGTGCTTTCTACTTCTGATCAACACACATTAGATTTATCAAAGAATTTATAGTTATAAGTATTTGTGTATGAAAACTCTTATTCAGCACGACATTTTGATATAGGAGAGTTTGACACAGGAGCCAAGTCAAATACATATTTCTGACGTCATATGTGGTCTAGACATATGGTTATATCCTTTTCAGACCTGGACGTAAATTTATGATTGACCTTTTTCTTCAATATGATAAGTATTTTGTTTAGTAGTGTAGCATATAGTTACAGCGATATTCAATGAGCTCAACGTTACATTTGAGCCAAATTTCCCTTGGATTACACTATATTGGACAGGATGCATTATTTATTGATGCATGCTAAATATAAACTCAAATACGCAAATTGAGTTTATATTTAGCATGTAGCATACTAAAAGTTTTGCTTATGACCTATACTTGATATCGGGCTTCGCGAAACTACATTGCGATCGAGCAGAACATTAATTGAAAGTATTATAATCAATTTTCACAGCAAGTGAAGAATAAAACATGATGTAATTATATGCTTCTCTAAATCTTTTACTTGGTGTTAGTCCTATACAAAAGAGCAAGTGCATGTGTTTGGCATGTCCAGGGATTTTTGTTCATGTGGTTTCCCAATCTTTATCAAGTATGGTGGAGTTAATTAGATAAGTTTACATCAACCTTGTTATTACACTTCATACTTGTTCTGGTCTAGCTGATCTCTTTTTGAGTTATATTTAATTTAATGTAATGATCTGGGCCCCGTCTCATCAAAAGTTGCGATTGATCCTAAACAATCGCAAGTCCCTCAATCTGTCGCAAGTTTACAGTCTTCCATCTCTTAAGTACGTAGTTGCGATTGATAACAAATTAACAATCGTACATAAGTTGCGATTAATCGCAACTGTTTCTAAGACAAGACCCAGATTGGCTAAATTCTAGATATATGGTCGATAATTTATGGGGCAAAATAAACAGTTCTACTAATATAATTCAAATGTTTTGCCGACTTTTTAAACAAAGTTTGTTCTTGAAAACCTGAAAGCTCGCCCGAGGCTTGCCCGAGATAGCAATACAAATTTTATGCAGACTGGATTCCAAGTGTTGTAGTTCAATCATTATTATAGGGTAATGGAGTAACTCGTCACTATGGGTTCCCGGGAAAGAATTATTGAATTGAACTTTATATGATTCAAATCACAGTAAAAATGTCATTATTCATTGTTGTAAAACATAGGCAAAGAAAAATACATTGAAATATATATATATAAACATTGGAAAAAGAAAAAGGAAAAGAAGACATGATTAAATCTACTAAAATTATAGGATGGAATATGAACAAATTTCGGGCATCTGCTCACGCGGTCTCGCTCCGCGGTCTACAACACGTGAAATCGTCTTTGAAAATGCGCTAAGTGTGCAAAGAAATGCTCCTACAAGGAAAACAAACTTTGATTTCACACCAGATCGGGTGGAAATCACATATTCAAGTACTGTTCTTTCCACTGATACTAATTTCGAACTGATTTGTATCCTGGAAAATAGGGCCTTTTCATCTTAAAAAATGGACAACAATCATTCAATTTGTGATTTCTCTATGGAGGTCACAGGAAAATTCACCTTTTTCACTGGGGTTGTGTACTTCAAGGAGATAATGCTCGTAACTACTACTTGTTATTGGGCCAGATCGGACGCCACAACATAGGGTATATAATCCCCTGTCGTCTGATGTAACACATAATTTGATTGGTTGTCGAGAAATTAGGGCCAATTTCAATCCAATAAAAAGAAGCTTTCTGAAATTTACGTATCGACCTCCGTAATTTATGCATTGTGCGTAAGCGAAGTTTTTACACAGCGGACAATGAGGCTTACACACCGTGCTCGCAGCCGTGCGTATTTCGACCACCACATTTGACTCGGCTCCGCGGCGATGGAAAGACACATTTTATGTTGATTTCAGCAATTTACTGAAGGGAATTTAGATATTATGGACGATCTTTTACAAAAAAGGTGTGTAGGGATTAGATTATATCTTTCACGAGACACTGAATTCTCTAGTTTTCCTGAAATTTAGCAAATTAATGGCACTCTGACTCGCTTTATGAGCAGATCTAAATATTCATGGTCGATCTGCTAGTGAAGGAATCGCGTATTCATATTGCAGGGTGATCCCGCCCATCTTAGACGGAGGGATTACAATGGACTTATGCATTGTGATGTGCATCTGCATCTACTAGACTAACATATATAATTTCCTGATTTGTTTTCTTTTTTTCGGGAGAAGAAGAGGGAAGAGAGAGAGACAGAGCATGGACATGGACAGAGAGAGAGAGTTGACAAGTCACGCTCGCACAGCCGTGTTGACATTCACACTCTCACCAGTTTTCTACGATAAACCCCCATTTCATTAAAATCGACGAGTCCGGCACCTTGGTGTTACGCTCTAGTGCACTCGATTGTTCGTCGTCTGTTTGGGAGGTACACAAAATGCCTCATTGATCTTTTGGCCGAATGTGGGTCAAATTTGTTCATATAGGTGCACCCTGAGCGCGTCACAATATAATTAACAATATAAAGCTCAGTCAGCTGGAGAAGAGTAAAGGGATAAACAACGTTTACAATATATCATTTAAGAAGAAGTATACTATGCTAGTTCTAAACAACTTTGCGCTAAATAATGGTGTGGTGATCACACCAGCGCCAAACACTGGATAAGCCTAGCTGCTCCAGATCGTTGCTTAAATCATTTCGCAGTGAACCTCGTACGCATTCTCTGTTGTTTAGAACCAGTAACCTGGACGACGAGCACGAGCACTTCGGTGCTATGTAGACCAGGGGTGTTTCACTAAAACTAAGATCGACTTTAGGTTCGATTTAACTAAGACAGGCCATTCATACCACTGGTTGCTCTCATCATTGGTCTCTCAATTATGATCTTTAGATAGTATTTTTTCCTTCACTAATGAAATATCAAGAAATATAAATTGTGTAGATTTTGTGACCATGATTTGTACTTTTGAGATCAATGCCAGTAAACGGTGAAAGTAAATGATGGCATGAATGGCCTGCCATAGTTAAGTCCAACTTAAGTCGATCTTAGTCTTTGTGAAACACCCCCAGGAGTAACTACTCCACGCCTAGATTCTCAATTTGCTCAGTATTGTTTCATGAATACGAGTCCCAGGGCGCGTTTATCAAGGCTTGCCACTAGATATGTACATATCGTACCCCACTATCGAACCCCACTATCATACCCCACTATACGATCGTGATTTGCGGGATGTCGCGTTTATCGACTCTTCACGATTTACAGTATTAAAAGGCCTTGTCTCTTCGCAGCTGCTCAGCGCCGTTTGACCCGGGAAGCAAACTCAGCATGGGAATTCCTATTTGTATGTGAGGTTCAAAACAGCTTTGCGTTTATCGATCTCTCAGAAACGTGATTCTGGCTGTATGTCACATTCAAAACACACCTTTTTACGTCTTTAGATATGCCCATATCTAAAGCCCTTTAAAAAAGGCTTTGCGTTTATCAACTTCTAAATTTGCCTGAAAGACGTTTGAGAAACCTGATTCTAGCCAAAAATTTGGTAGATAAACGCAACCCCAGACTCACACGCATGTACACTGTGAATCACCTTAAAATAACACCCTAAGAAGATGAGCAAACTCTCTTCTCGCACAACTATTATGCTTACATAATAGCATGAATGAGACAAAGTTTGCATTGATGCAAAGAATTCGTCCTGTCATCGAACGTCTCAAGACGTTTAAAGTATCCCCGTCATACAGTAGACTATCACCGAACTGAACATCTCTATTCTTGCTGCTAATACTTCGATCATAGGCTTTTCTACCGTGCTATATACGTAGTTCTACAAAAGTGAGTACAACTGAAATATAATCATGGTTCATTGTCGGGTATAATAATATCCATGGTACAGGGTACAGGCTGCCATAGATTTTGAAGAAAAAAAATTGTTGTTTTCCATGACATGTATACTATCTTACAGTTTAATAGTTCTGTTTAGCGTTACATACCATTCTTGTGTTATTGGCATATGTATTATAAGTAGTGCCCTGCCTATTTTTATTGCGTCTATAAATAAAATAATGCTGGGAATCTCCCTGTATACTTCTTTGCATCATGCTTTAAAATCTAACCTCAAGTTTTGGTTGCAATAAAGAAATAATAAATCGTATTCGCCTCTGAATCTCTTTTAGTGAATTTACTTTTTTTGGTATAATTTTCTAATCTATTCCACTCTTATTCCTATATAATCTCATCAATGATATCTTGTTGTCTGCAGGGTGTCGAAATGTCTACCGACAGCAACCCCCAGAAGCCCTTCCGGGTCATAATGTGGTGTGTCCCACGGTCTATTTCAACTGCGATAACAAAATGTTTCAGCTTCATAGACAAAACAAAGGTATGAGAAAAAAATATAATTCGAACTGAATGAATTAGCTCATTTTTAGAAAAGTTGCTCTTTATTTCAATTTACAATTAAATGTATTCTGAAACAAGTCTTGAATACTGTAGCAATCCTAGGTTGAGCTGGGTAATTTCGTAGCATTAATAGCACATCCATATTTGGAACAGGTAGACAGAAAGGGATAGAGAGGGAGACAATGAGAGAAAGAGAGAGAGAGAGAGAGAGAAAGAGAAAGAGAGAGGGGGAGCTAGGGTGTATTACGTGGAGCTTCTTTGGGAGGGGTGCAATACATTGTGTGCAACCATGCAGATCTTTGCAATAAGTTTTTTAAACATGTTTACCTTACATTTTACAAATACTGCCATTGTGTTCTTTTCTGTCATATTTTTTTCTTCAGATTTGGTTCGAGCCTTACTGTCTAGCCTTCTTTCAAGACTACGGCATGAAGTACATGGGTTTGACGTTGCCGAGGAGTGTGACTAATTTTGATGCTGATGATTACATCGCCAGGGTAAAGGCTGCTGTGAAAGGAACACCTCTAGAAAACCAGCTGAAGCCAGAAATGATGGATCTCTCAATATTGTTGTAAGTTAGTTTTAAGCCTCTCTGTTGTATTTAGTTTGGTGGCTCATTTTCATGATTGATACTTTCATTATTAGGGCCCGTTGCACAAAACTTACCATTGATTGTAATTTGCCATACCAATAGTAACTACCATGAAAACCTTGATTTTGATTGGCTGTTGAGCCCTGTTACCATGGTAGTTCCTATTGATGGTAAAGTTACCATCAATGGTAAGTTTTATACAACGGGGCCCTAATAATGAAAGTATCACCAACCAAAAAATGTTGAAAAATATGCTAAGAGTTGTTAAAGATTCGTGAAATTGTATATTTCTTTCATTTACTTTTCCTCGTGCAGTGCCGTATCCGGAAAGTTGATCTGCTGGATATGAGGGGAATCCCCTCTACAAAATTAGTCTTTAAAAAATGATTTGAAGTACATTCTATTACAAACTAAAATATAAGAAGTTGTTTATTTTATGAGCATGGGTGCATAATGGGGAGGGTTGCGCTGGTAGGGATATAATTATGAAAGGCGAAAGCTCCTCTATCCTATTCTGGAAGCCATGCGAAATGTGCGCTTTCCAAAATGGTGAAAATTTCCATTTCATTCTGTTAGCTTTCTCTCCTTTTCTTTCCTTTCATTTCATCGATATGGCTCCTATAATCACTACCCTGCTCGCGATTCATCAACCTGTCTCTACAGACGAGACGGCGTCCGGGAGCAGCTGAATTCCTTACCTGAAGATCGATCTATATTCTTGAAAGACATGGCATACGGCGTCACCAACTTCCTGGATCTACTCCCAAGCAAAGAATCCGGCTTCAAACACACCTTCTTGATCCGTGATCCTGAGAGGATGTTCCCGTCATGGAGGAACCTACTCATGGCTCAGACGAAGGCACATCCGCTTCCGGGTCAGAAACCTATCGACGAGTGCACCTTCGACCTCACCACAGACCCGGGATTCATGATGCCGGGATACACCTACAAGTGCCAGTACGATCTATGGCTGCACGTCAAGGAACACGTTGACCCGGAACCAGTAGTGATTGATATTGACGAGCTCGTATCCAACCCCAGAGAGCTCTTACCGAAGTATTTCGCAGCTTGCGGAATGCCTTGGGATGAGAGGCTACTATCCTGGGATGCTAGTCCGGTGATAGCGGGTGAGTGGAAGACCTTGTACCCGTTGGGTAGTGGGGAGGGTGTGACACATCAAAGAGCGTTAGCGTCGTCATCTTTCCAACCATCGCGACCAAAACTTCAAAGGTCAGACATGACACCTGATGCAATCAAAGCAATCGACGAAACCATGGACTATTACAAGAAAATGGCGGCAACTCGAATCACTTTGGACTAAAACTTGGGCTTTTTGCAGCATACTCCGTCTACAAGAATTTACACGTTGACCTCTGATTGGACTGCTAAAACCAAGTTAAAGGGAAATTGTACACGGCAAATGGGAGAATCATCCACGTTCTACGTCACAATCCACTGACCAAACTACCAATTTGAGATTCGCATAGACTAACATTCATAACTTCCTTACTATTGATCCGATTCATTTCAAACTTTTGCCATTCTGTTTCTCTTTTTGTTCTGCTTTTATTCAAATCAACTTTTTACAAGGGATGGATTGCACTTTAATGAATGTGTACTTGTTACCATGAAAGGTATTTCTCTTCAATCTAACATTGACACAAACATCTTTTGTATTATTATTATTATTTATTCGGCAAAAACAAAGAAAATCATTGGATTCAAAACAAGAAAAAAGACAAAGATTAACTAAATAACTGTAAACCGAAGGTCCTCTTTTCCAATCCATGTAAATTTATAGAAATGGTAACAAAAATAAAATGATGAGGTACAACAAATCACTGTGTAATCAACAATAATAATCATTGACAAGATAACATTTATTAACAAAAAAAAACATTTGGTCCCCATGGAAGACCAGCGGCATCATTACGATACCGCTGAATATGGGCTATCCAGCCGTTTATTTTATCTTGTAATTCATAATTATATATGTTATTGTTTAACTGAATGCTTATCTTGTAATTCATAATTCTATTTGTTGTTGTTTTACTGAATGCATGATATCTTTTTTATACGGAAAAAATAAAAAACAAACAAACAAATGAAATGTTATGTTTAGTCTGTTGTCGGTCTTGAGTTTGTCTCGTTGGTTTGACTGAGGTATGATACCTAAAGTGAATTCAAATTGTTGCTTGAATGCATTCGAATAAAGACAATCATTGTTTAATCCCTCGTTCAGACAGTGTTAGATGTGCTCCTTAACTCTTGAATGAGACGTTCAAAACTGGTATTGTTCATTACATAACAGTTGTTTTAGTTAGAATGATCCAGCAGCTCCAGCTACATTGTGTTATGTCTATTTCTTTCCCCCGTTTGTATCTGTCTACCTATCTTTCTTCATTGTCCATTAGTTACCCCAACTCGTCTTCCCCTTCCATTCTCTTACCCGGCGCATTACACACCCCCCCCCCCCCCCCCCCCGCTCTCTCTCTCTCTCTCTCTCTCTTTCTTTTCTCTTTCTCTCTTTTGTCACCATTGATTGCGGGACATGTGTCCATCGTACCACCTAGCTAGTATATACACCATTGATATACATTATGTAGAAAACTGTACATGATTACCTCTGTATTGTCAATAAAACTAAAACACTTAGTGATAGCTGTTGAGATGGATCGAGTGACACACCACATCATGACCCGGAAGAGCTTCTCATCAACATCTGACTATAGTGCTGCATTTCTTCAACTACCACCCCCATAACTTTTATACTACCAGTATTCGAACAACGTCAACTGTTGTGCCTTTTTACCCATACACCTTATGCACCAGTGGCGGATCCAGGGGGGGGGGGCCTAGGAAAAAAAACGTGTAAAAACGTGATATTAAGCTTTTTTGGGGGGTGCAAATTTTCAAATTTTCGAGGGCCAAAACAAAAAAATGTGCTCAAGAAGGGATAAAGAAAGCAAGGCTGGAAAAGGATAATTATAAGAAAAATGACGATCCACACATATTACCCAGTCCAAATCGGTGGCGTGGCAATATGCCAATTCACATTTCTCAGTAAGAAGTTTGCACCCCCCCCCCAAAAAAAAAAAATGGACCCAAGTTACATGGACCTAAGGAAACAAGGCTGTCGTTCAGCTTTCATGGTTAGATTTTATTAATCAACGTGTCAAATGAGACATGAAAGGCTAAGTATCTTTGACTAAAATCTATGTGGACTGATGTTTATGTTTGTATCTGTGTTTTTTTTAATGTGACTAACACTGTTTAAAAATATTAAAACATGCAGTTTAAGTGTTTTCCGGACTTTGTATAATATAGAGTGTAAACAGTTTACAGGTGCGCTACGAGGGTAAATCTAAGGTGGCGCCCTTATCGTTGAAATTGAGAAATTGTACAACTGTCAGTAAATTTTGGCGAAGAAAATTAAATAGAATATAATAATTCAGTATGATATTGTATCTGATATTGTATCTGATCAAATTATTGGACACGGGAAAGACACGTCTTTAACTTTACTCTTGAAATTCTAAATGGCCGATGGGGTAGGGAGGGGGTATATGGAGAAAAAATAGAAATATTAAAAGATCGATTAAAAATCCTACCCACCCAATAGTCATATAATACTCATAAAATAATATTTCAACTAATGGGTCCATTTACTTTTAACGGGTAAACTGCAGTATAACAAGGCTTGCCCTTCACTGCCACATACCACACCATACCATACCACACCAAATTATAATACATGTAACATCACACCACACCGCACCATAATTCCATATCATACCACACAACACCATAACACACGCGGCATCATGACATCTCACATCTTTGTATCTCTCTCTCCTCTCTTCTCTTCTCTACGATTTTCCCTCTGTATCCATCTCTATTCATATTTCTCTCTCTCTCTCTCTCTCTCTCTCATTCACACTCACACTCACATAATACTATAAATTTTCTGAGAAAGACAAATTGTTGTTGACATAATGATTCGTTTGGGGAGGTGCTATTTATTATCACTATGAGGCTCCACATCACCAAAATGACTTTTCAGTTGACAACAAGATTTCACGAAAGAGCTACTACAGATTACACGCAAAACAAGACGTATATGACTTTACATTACGTTGAATCTGGAAATGAATATAATGAGACAATGTTAGGGTTTTATCGTAGAAGATAAATATTCAAAATGATCTCAACAAAATTACGAACAGTGACAACAAATAAACAAACAAATTAAATCACCAATTTGGAAGCAATCAATATTTGTTGTTGCTCGCGGTCAATCAAAAACGTCTGTTCTTTGAACTTCATTCACATAACATGATAAACGAAAAAATGCGATCGTTCAGTTTAAAAAAGAAAGAATGTAACAAAGTAATGACCGGTCAAAGCTATATCATTATCCACATTCAACAGTCGTTTAGTCTTTTTCTATATTAGAACTTTCAAGTATTTCTTTTATGAATAATCCATAAAGATCAATTATAATTGCTATATGAAAACGGGAAATGGATAAGAAGCGGAATGAGAGTAACAAAAGGAAATTGAGAAGAACAGAGTGTTATAGAGTAAGAAAATGATATTAAATTGTAGGAAGAGGGAGAGGGTGTCATAGAGAAAGTCATAGAGAAAGGATGGGGAGCAAGAAAGATAAATAGAGAAAGATGCAAAGAGGAAAAAGAGCAAGAGATCGGTGAAGACAGAGAGATAAATACAGACGGGAGAGAGAGAGAGAGAGAGAGAAATGGGGAGAGAGAGAGAGAGAGAGATGGAGAGGGAGAGAGAGAGAGAGAGAGAGGGAGAGAAAATAGGGGAAAATGTAATTTGTAGTATCTGTACTATTTTTTCATGGCCACGAAGAGCCACGAAGGTTGTTAATTTTCTGCGCATTCGGTTTCCAACGTAATAAATGTTGAAGTAAGAAATCAATGTCGATAGCTGCAAGACAATATCAGAAATACATATACGTAGTACTGTGATCACACGATGGGAAATCACATTGTATACACGGTACACCAAATGGTATAGGGTTATGTCATCTTTGGTAGGTATGGTGATTACAAAGTATCGTCAAATGAGGAAGAAAAATCATTTACTGCTGGTTGCACAAAGACGCTTGACAAATCTATGTCTTAAAGGCCCACTGCACTACTGGTAACTACTTGCGCCCTCTATATAACAAACAATGCCTAATCGGTGACCATTGGTCCCCCATGATCCTCTTTTTCTTATGTTAACTGAGAGCTGAGTTGATGAGATAACCACCTGTCCAGTGACCTTGTAGAGCGGTTTAATCCCTCCTGTAAACTATGGCAGATAAGCTTTAATAGGGAACGATGTGCACTTGACCGGCATTAAACACTGGAACAAAGACCTCCTTTACACCGTCTCCATCCACGTCCGCATAGGTCAGATCGCCTATTGTGTTGCCCATTGCTTCGAACAGCACGTCAGCCTTGTACGACCAATCAGATGGGTCGGCGTCGTTGAGAGGTTTGACGACGTACACCCTGCCATCATCGTCTCCAGTCATCAGTATAAACGGCTTCATCCTGCCAATGCCAAGTGAAAAAAGATATATCGACCATGACGGCACTGAAACAGGAGGATGTTGAGAGAATAGTGGTTGGAGATGGAAGGGTTTTAGGATGTGACATCCACCTCATTATTATTTTCAAGTTCAAGTTTTATTTCAATTCAAATCCATAAAAAACATATAAGATACAGATTATATTCAATATAGAAAACACAGAACACACACAAAATGGAAACATGTCTACAAATATACCGGAATTATACAAAGTTAATCAGCAATAGAAATGAATTGGGGAAACTGCAAATAAAACCATAAGGTTCTGTCGAGGCAGTCCCTGTTATTAAAAGATACATACAAGTTCCAACAATTGGCTATAAAAAATATAACAATAACAAAACAGTGTACGAAACATAGGAGACGTATTAACATGCAAAAATTATTATAGATTACAAATTTTAAGATTTTCGGTCAGCAAATTTGGAAACTTTCTGCGGATATGGCCAGACCTTTAACATTTCATTTGCTCGATTTTTTCATAATGTTTATTTTGGGTATCGAAAAGCATAGGAATAATTATATCCGAGCCCCCTCCTATCCTGGCTACGCCACTGATGGGGCACACATACCTTGATTCATTAATGTCAGGGAAGAAAACCTGTGCTCTTCCTGGGGAACCTCTTCCGGGTCGAGGGTTAGGTTCCGGTGGTTTGAAGCCTTCAGCTAACACGTGTTGGGTCCATTCACCGTTCTCCCAATCATCGGGGATCTCGAATGCTACCAGTTTCCCGTTTATCGTGCTGAAAAATTAAAAATACTTTCTCCGTAGCGGTTCTAGCCTCACTGCTTTCAAAAACTTTTTCTCGATTATCAATCAATTTAAGCAAGGCACATGTATAGAAAGAAGAAAGTTAATGCAAAATCCCCCAAGCCCCGTCCCCCTTTATAGAGGATGGAATAAAATTGTAGAAACGATAGACCAACATATTATATTTATTCAAAGGGTAACGTTTCGATACTTCATCTTGCAAAATCTTCACGCTCATGGCCAATTAAACTGAACGTTTTCTAAACTATATCAAAAACCATTTTACAATTATTTTAAGGCCAGATTTCATGTCATTTTGGATTTGCCACAGAGACTAAATACAAGCTTACATGTAAATGTATTTTTGAAAGCAAAACTTCAACAAAACAAAATCAATTTGCTGTGTTTTGTTTTGTTTGAACAGATGTTTATTTTGTTTTTCCGTAGGGTTAGACGGGGAGGGGGAAGGGAAGGCTTCTATACCCTACCCACATTTTTCTAACCTTCGATTCATCATCTTTCCATATTGTTTTTTGTTTAGGATTTTACGTTTATTGTTCATTCGTTGAACAATAGTTATCTTTACCTTTTTTTTATTTGCATTAGACAAAATTGGTTCTAGGACAATTACCTCCTGAGGACAATTACTCCCGAAAAAAAATCTTCTTTTATTATAACCAACTTATTATTAGGGTGGACTTCCCCTTTCAGGAACAGGAGGTTAATTTTCCGGGAGGGGGGGGGGTAATAATTGTCCTAGGGGGTTATTTTCAGGGGTGGGGGTAATTGTCCTTGGGGGAAGTTTTCCGGGGGTAATTTTCCGGGGGTGATTTTCCTGATACGGACACAATAATTTGTTAAAATATTCTCTCGCAGCTTGAGAAACATGAACACCATGGCTCATGTAAAGTTCAGGTATCAGTCTTTTTATTATATAACTCGACATCAGAACAATCACTATCAGGGGCGTCGCCAAAGGGGGGGGGGTGTGGGGGTGCGACACCCCTCCACCTGTCAGGATATTGTCGATAAAACTACGCTGCCGTCGGGAAAAGGAGAAAAGGGGGAGGGAAAAAAAGAGAGGGAAAGGGAAAGAAAAGAAAAGAAAGAAAGAAAAAGAAAGGAAAAAGAGGGAGGAGAGGAAAGAAAGGAAAAGAAAGAAAAGAAAGAAAAGGAAAAAAAGAAGAAAAAGGGAAAGAAAAGAAATGGGGGATGAAAGAGAGGAGAGAGAGGGGAGGTAAGAGCATGAGCCTAGGAGGAGTGGGCCGGAGTAAAAGAGAGAGGGAGGTTGTTGGGTGGAGTCGTCTCGTCGAGGGAGCAAGAAAGACACGGGTAAATATATTGCTGTGTCGGGTCAGCTGTGTCGGTATTCTTGCTCGATCCTCATGTACTATATCAATGCAACAGTTTGAAGTCGGTGAGATGTATATTGTCGGTCGGCCGACGAGTTTTTTCTCTCCGAACTGTGACTTTTTATCCGCTGTGACGACTTCGAGAGTGACTACAACTACAATACTTGTATTTTCCCGAAGTTTCACTTTCCTATAATATCAGCTAAAGAAATCAGAGGTTAAACATTTTCGAGGAAACTAAATTCAAACAAGAATTAAGAGTCAACGGTACGACGAATCGTCTCCCTTTCTCTATATTTTGATGAAACGCCAAAAATTCCAGGCTTCGCGCGAGAGGGGGAAACTGAATTCAGATAAATGGGGCTTATTAAGAGTCGAAAACGGTACGAATCGTCTGCTTTCTCTAATAATTTAAGGAAACGTCAAAGCTTCCGCGCTTCGCGTTGATGGGGAAACTAAATTCAAACAAGAATTAAGAGTCAACGGTACGACGAATCGTCTCCCTTTCTCTATATTTTGATGAAACGCCAAAAATTCCAGGCTTCGCGCGAGAGGGGGAAACTGAATTCAGATAAATGGGGCTTATTAAGAGTCGAAAACGGTACAACGAATCGTCTGCGTTCTCTAATAATTTAAAGAAACGTCAAAACCTCCACGCTCCGCGCGAGAGGGGGAAACTAAATTCAGATAAATGGGGCTTATTAAGAGTCGCAAACGGTACAGCGAATCGTCTGCTTTCTCTAATAATTTAAAGAAACGTCAAAACCTCCACGCTCCGCGCGAGAGGGGGAAAATGAATTCAGATAAGTAGGGCTTAATAAGAGTCGAAAACGGTGCAACGAATCGTCTTCCTTCTATAATAAATAAATCAAACGTCTGAGCTTTTCGCGCGGGAAGGGGGAACTGAATTCAGACATGGATTAAGAGTCGAGCACGGTTCAACGAATCGTCTACTTTCTCTAATAATTATATCAAACGTCAAAGCTTCCGCGCTTCGCGCGAAAGGGGAAAACTGAATTCAGATAAAATAGGGCTTTAGGAGTAGAAAAAGGTGCAATGAAGCGTCTTTTTTCTATAATAATTTAATGAAACCGAATTCAGACAAGGATAAAGAGTCGAGCACGGTTTAACGAATCGTCTACTTTCTCTGAAACCGAATTCAGACAATGAAACCGAATTCAGACAAGGATTAAGAGTCGAGCACGGTTTAACGAATCGTCTACTTTCTCTAAACCGAGTACAGACAATGAAACGGAATTCAGACAAGGATTAAGAGTCGAGCACGGTTTAACGAATCGTCTACTTTCTCTGAACCGAATTCAGACAATGAAACGGAATTCAGACAAGGATTAAGAGTCGAGCACGGTTTAACGAATCGTCTACTTTCTCTAAACCGAGTACAGACAATGAAACGGAATTCAGACAAGGATTAAGAGTCGAGCACGGTTTAACGAATCGTCTACTTTCTCTGAACCGAATTCAGACAATGAAACGGAATTCAGACAAGGATTAAGAGTCGAGCACGGTTTAACGAATCGTCTACTTTCTCTGAACCGAATTCAGACAATGAAACGGAATTAAGACAAGGATTAAGAGTCGAGCACGGTTTAACGAATCGTCTACTTTCTCTGAACCGAATTCAGACAATGAAACGTAATTCAGACAAGGATTAAGAGTCGAGCACAGTTTAACGAATCGTCTACTTTCTCTGAACCGAATTCAGACAATGAAACGGAATTCAGACAAGGATTAAGAGTCGAGCACGGTTTAACGAATCGTCTACTTTCTCTGAACCGAATTCAGACAATGAAACGGAATTCAGACAAGGATTAAGAGTCGAGCACGGTTTAACGAATCGTCTACTTTCTCTGAACCGAATTCAGACAATGAAACGTAATTCAGACAAGGATTAAGAGTCGAGCACGGTTTAACGAATCGTCTACTTTCTCTGAACCGAATTCAGACAATGAAACGGAATTCAGACAAGGATTAAGAGTCGAGCACGGTTTAACGAATCGTCTACTTTCTCTAATAATTTAATGAAATGTCAAAGCTTCGCGCGGGAGGGGGAGAACTGAATTCAGATAAGGATTAAAAGTCGAGCACGGTTCAACGAATCGTCTACTTTCTCTAATAATTAAATCAAACGTCAAAGCTTCCGCGCTTCGCGCGAAAGGGGGAAACTGAATTCAGATAAATAGGGCTTTAGGAGTAGAAAAAGGCCGGCAATGAAGCGTCTTTTTTCTATAATAATTTAATGAAACCGAATTCAGACAAGGATAAAGAGTCGAGCACGGTTTAACGAATCGTCTACTTTCTCTGAACCGAATTCAGACAATGAAACGGAATTCAGACAAGGATTAAGAGTCGAGCACGGTTTAACGAATCGTCTACTTTCTCTAATAATTTAATGAAATGTCAAAGCTTCGCGCGGGAGGGGGAGAACTGAATTCAGATAAGGATTAAGAGTCGAGAACATACACCCCTCATCTTCTTTTTATAATAATTTAATGAAACGGCAAAGCTTTCGCGCTTCGCGCGGCAGGGGGGAAACTTCATTTAGACAAGGATTAACAGTCGAGAACGGTACAATAAATCGTCTCTTCTTTTCCTAATAATTTAAGGAAACGTCTAAGCTTCCGCGCTACGCGCGGGAGGCCTATCACCCACATCCCCCTAATGAGCGCGCTTCGCGCGCTATCATTAAGTGATTCGCTTGCTCATTACCGCCCCTCCCAAAAATAAGATCCTAGCTCCGCGCCTGCATTAAAATTTGCACCCCCCCCCCCCCTTGAGCGCCAGGGGGGGGGGGGGCGCCCAACCCCCCAAATAGGTAAAAATCACGTGATTTTACATGATTTTTTTTTCTCAAGGGGGGGGGGGCGGGCCCCCTGCCCCCCCCCCCCCTGGATTCGCCACTGAGTATACCTTCATGTATACTAAAGACACATCATTCTTATGAAAGAGAAAAAATAGATGATTATATTCCTATTTGATATCAACTATGTATTCATGTGAATCAGTTGACCCCCCCCCCCCCCCCCATAAAACAACGACGGCGACGACGACAAAACCAGAGGGGTGGGTTGGTACCTCCCACGATCCTATCTCAATCAACGTATAGTATATAAAGAACAAATTAATCTACATGTAGTACTTGTGGTTCCACTCGTCTTTCTGTATACTGTTAAACAATACAGCTATCTGGCCTATCACACCCCGAAAAACCACACCTGGGCACGTTGCATAAAACTTAACACTGATGGTAACATCGCCAAACAAATCAAGGTTTCCATGGAGGTTATCATCAATAGCAAGTTTTATGCAACGAGGCCCTCAATGTCGATAATTTGATTATCTGTATCTGCACTCCTTCCTACCCACACGCTCTCCTCATATGACAAGGGTAGTGATCCTGGAATATATCATCTGGGCCCCGCTGCATTAAAGGTACCATTGATGGTAACTTTGCCATCAATGGCAACTACCATGGTAACATGGCTCAACAACCAATCAAAATCAATTCCATGGTAGTTACCATTGATGGCAAAGTTACCATCAATGGTAAGTTTTATCCAACGGGGGCCCTGGTCACTTATCTCTTCTTTCATTATATCTTATTACATCAATCTATCAACCACTCACTCAATCAATCAATCAATCCATCAATCAATCAATCACTCACTCAATCACTCACTCACTCAATCTATCAATCAACCAATCACTCAATCTATCAATCAATCATCAATCTATCAATAAATCAATCAATCTATCTATCAATCACTCAATCTATCAATCAATCAATCTATCTATCAATCACTCAATCACTCAATCTATCTATCAATCAACCAATCACTCAATCTATCAATCAATAAATCTATCAATCAATCATCAATCTATCAATCTATCTATCTATCAATCTATCAATCACTCAATCTATCACTCACTCACTCAATCAATCACTCACTCAATCAATCAATCAATCAATCATCAATCTATCCATCAATCAATCTATCAATCAATCAATCTATCAATCTATCAATCAACCAATCCACCCATCCATCCATCCATCCATCCATCAATCAGTCAATCAATCAATCAATCAAATACACAACAGACAAGCAAAAACCTGGAGAATTTCATCATGAAGTCAATGCACAATAGAACTGTTCAATCTAAAAATAATTTTTCTTTATTCTTTTGTTTTCAGATTGCAATCTCCTATTCCTAATACACGTACAGATGTATTTATTTCTTTATGAAGCAGCAATGGCAAGATGAAGAATAAAGAAATAATACATAGCATATTTATAATAATATCCAAAATTTATATAGCACTGGTATACAAATACAATTTTTAAGCGCTTTACAAAACAAATGAAATGAAAATTACGTTTATATAGGCAGCACCAACCCGTCAATGTTTACTTTCAGCCTGCAGTTTGGACCTCCCAATCAATTTCCAGAGAAGGCTGAATGCCCAAATTGACTCAGTTTGGACCAAAGCCAAAGTTTAAATATCTGCTGAGAATCATGAGTGTTTAGGGAGAATTAAAGATGTGTGATTTACTTTTTACAATCTCTTTATACAGGTAGAATTAAAAGTTGGCCAATCCATGAATAAAATATTGCTGTAGATTGAGGGATGAAATGACCAAAACCTCTTCGTTTCACTCTTTGAACACTATATCCAATATCTAATATATGTTGCCATTACAACATAGCATTAACGACAGTTTGGGCTAGGGTTACCAATTTATCAAACTAAATTTAACTTTCAGTGGTGTCAAAGTTACCGGTACTCAAAAGTTAGCACAACTAGCACTGCCATCCATCATTAAGATATGAAACTTTTCTTACACTACATTTTCATAATTTCAGAAAGTATACTTGCATAGTTAGTCAAACATCTACACTTATTGCTTATATAAATAGTCAACCATCTACACTTGTTTACAATGCGCATAATAACACAATACTTCAACGCCCATAAAGTAAAGCCACTGAAAGAGGACCCCACTCTAAATATTCACACACAGTTTGAATGAAACCTCTGTACTCTTTACAGCTTTATCTAACCAACAAGAACACAAAAAGTTCTTCTCTCTCCTCTTCTTCTACAGCTTTATCTAACCAACAAGAACACAAATAGTTCTTCTCTCATCTCTTCTTCCAAAGAGAGAGAGAGAGAGAGAGGGGGGGGGGGGGACAGTTAGTAGAAAAATTAAATGATAACTTTGTGATCCAACATTTACTCCAGCCATATACTCCAGGCAATTACGTCAATTATATAATATGTAAGGGTTAGAATCAGATTCTAGGTTTAGGTTCACATTTGGCTTAGTGTTGGCTTGAAGGAAGACATTTTATTTGTTTGATTTTAAGTTGAAAAATAATGTTAAATCAAAGTTTTAAGTTACAAATTTGGTGAGAAGCCGACCTAGGAAAAAGTGTTGCCAGAGCTATCATGTAGCCAACATCACCTTTGTCATAATTGGACTCTCTAATGGGCTTAATGTGAAAAACCTGTTTCATGTAGGCAATGGATTCTAATTTAATCAAGGTAACATTGAATTAACTTGATTAATTGTCTTTCCAACAAATATGGCAGACTAATAAAACACATTGACAGAATACAAAGCAGTTTGTAAAGCAGATACCATCTCATTCTCATAACTACTACATGTATTACCCAGTAAGAACCGAGTAAGTACAAATCATATTATACAAATAATACACAGGTATGAGTGCATAATGATCGATACAGCGCATGAGGGTATTTACTATGGTGCAATACAATTCATGAGGCGTAGCCAATTTTATTTTGTGCCACTGTGAATGCCTGAATAGCACTGCATCCCCATAACGTCACGAACAAAAACCTGTGTAATATTTGTTTTATAAAATGGGTCCACAATCTTACTTAGCAAGGCCATAAGATATCTCTCCGCAACCTTCATCCACGGTTTTTATCACCAAAATGCACCCCATGCAGATGGTACTGTGCATAAAGTAAAAAATAATGCACGGTCACGTGATCCATTTTGACGCTTCTCATTGGCTACATTCTTGTACCCATTTATAATTCTAAATGTATGAATAATGATAATGAATTCAAATAGAATCATAGGGAAGGATAATAATAATATAATAACGTTATATTTACCCAGGGTAGCCACTTCAGTTATGAAACTGCTCTTCCAGCGGGCCCTGCATAACATAATATGTTATTACTACCCTTCTCCAATCTAATATGCTGAGAGCCTAGCTAGAAGGCAGAAGGTCCCATTGTTACAAGTCTTTGGTATGACTAGGCCGGAGTTTGAACCCACGACCTCCTGTGCATGAGGGGGGGGGGGGCGCTTTAACCACTGAGCCACCACTTTAAAAGTCAAGGTACAGTGAAAGACATGCCACTGGCTCATGCTGAAAGGCTCTTGATCAATCTCACACAGTTCCTTCTGGCTGCAATACAGCATTCTGTCCTCTGATTGTGGGCCTCCCTGATTGGAATAGAAACATGACAGTAACCACACATCACATATCTTTATTGTTTTTACTCGATTCCTCTCTGCAGCTGTTCATACTGCATTCCCTTCCTCTCTGCCTTGTTCCAATAAGATGTTGTTTTCACTAGGCCCTTCTCTACAGCTGCCCCCTCTAGTTGGTTCATATCTGGGCTGAGTTTCAGCTACTTCTGGTACGTCTCTGTGAGAACTCATCTGGTTTGGAGGGACACATCTTATCGTGTAAGGACCCATCAGTGATATGACAATGGCTCCATGACACTCAAACTGAATTCTCTGCAACTCTTGCTTGTTCCAATAAGATATTGTTTTCGCTAGGCCCCTCTTTACAGCTGCCTCCTCTTGTCGGTTCATATCTTGGCTGAGTTTCTGCTACTTCTGGTACGTCTCTGTGAGAACTCGTCTGGTTTGGAGGGAAACATCATATCAAGTAAGGACCCATCAGTGACACTCAAACTGAATTCTCTGCCACTCTTGCTTGTTCCAATAAGATATTGTTTTCACTAGGCCCCTCTCTACAGCTGCTCCCTCTAGTTGGTTCATATCTTGGCTGAGTTTCTGCTTCTTCTGGTGCTTCTCTGTGAGAACTCATCTGGTTTGGAGGGGCACATCTTATCAAGTAAGGACCCATCTGTGATATGAAAATGGCTCCATAACACTCAAACTGAATTCTCTACCACTCTTGCTTGTTCCAATAAGATATTGTTTTCACTAGGCCCCTCTCTACAGCTGCTCCCTCTTGTTGGTTCATATCTTGGCTGAGTTTCTGCTACTGCCGGCACGTCTCTGTGAGAACTTGTCTGGTTTGGAGGGGCACATCGAAGAAGGCGAGGACCAGTCAGTGATATGACGATGGCTCCTAGGGGTGCGGTAAAGAGGATGGATAGGACTGCTACCGTCAAAAGCTAGGAATCAAAGATTGGAGAGAAATTGGGTTAAATTCTGAAATTCTCAAGAAGGAATTTGATAGAGGTGGTGGAGCAAACAGGAGGGGGGGGGGATGAGATTGCCACTGCTTCCTCTTAATTCAAGGACAGAAGGTCTTGATATATAAAATAATTGATTGAAGAAAAAGAAAAAAATCTATGTACATTACAAGTTTTTGCATGCGGAGCTAGCACATCAATTAGAAGCACATAAACACTGCAAATGACACACACTTGAATCATTTTTTTTAATTGAGGGAAATCATTTGAAGTCCTCCCTCTGGATACTGTTGTTCACTTGCTGTAATGACCATTAAATGTACATATACATGCAATTGCAACATTTTAAAGATCAGCTAAGATCACAACACATTGTCCAATTATTAATTTGTTGAACTAATATTGATGAGGAGGCGCGATAGCTCAGTCGGTAGAGCAGTAGTCTCGTAATCCGGTGACCCGGGTTCGAAACCAAGTTGATGCGCTAGTATCCTTCGGTAAGGCATTAATCCTCATTACCAGGTTCCTCGAAGAGGGCCTAAAGCTGTTGGCCGTCTGGTTGCTTACTTACAAGCATTTATGCTTTCTTAGCAGTCAGGTAAAATAACAACCTCCACCACCAACCACCATGTTGCGAAAATGTAAGTTGATACCTTGATCTCAGATTTTGTCAATATTTCAATTCATTATCATTTTCATTATGGTCACTACCTACCTGTATTCCATATATCTCTAATTCTTCTTCGCTTCCTCTGTCTCTCGCTGTATCTAGAGCTACAGATCCAATTGCAGCCTGGAAGGAGAAACCAAGTATTCAACAAAACTAAGATGTGTTTTCAAGATGCATTTGTCAACTGGCTTTACAATGCAATGACACATGATGCCGATGATTTCTTCTCTTTAATATTTATTCCTTATATTCCAACATATTGGAAATCAACAATTAAACCAATGTTATGTACAACAGAAATGAGCAATATACAAACCCATTATTACCATAATCATTATAAACTCTAATGCAAGGCAAGGCAGTACAGTAAATGTTTGCACAGGCTTTACCAGCTCATTTACAATGGCTGTTAAACTCACGACTTAAAGGCCCACTGCACTACTTGTAGCTACTTGCTCCCTCTATATAGAAAAAAATGTATAAGCGGTGCCTGTTGGTCCCCCATGATCCTCCTTCTTATGTTGATTAAGAGCTGAGTTGATGAGATAACCAACTCTCAGTGGCCACGCTGGGTGGTCTAATCCCCCTGGCCAAACTAGTACAGACAGGATTTAAAACAATATAGCAGCTGATAGAGTAACTGTTCAGAGGCAGTGACATAGAGAATTGTACTTGATGTGTTAAGAGTGAGGTAGTACCTGAACAGTTGCCTTAGGTAACCATGCGAGGGAGATAAACAGCTTTTCTTTCCACGTCAGACCGGCCCCAGTGACAGCCAATGCAGAGACAACCATCCTCACACACAGACCTATGATAAGTGTGGCAAAGCCTAAACCTACAGCCAGACATGAAAGAAAATATTAATATTAGTTATCCATTTAGTTTTAACAAGCAGTTCACTCATATCCTCAAGTCCTCAACCCCTACACTGCAACCACATTTAGTATCAGTTACCATGAACAAGTTTCAATAGTCAAAATTTGATGGTTAATTTTATGTTGCACTATCAGATATCAGGATGAAGTGGGTGGGTGGGGTCATTCATGATATATTCAATTTTTGCTACAACTCTTTCCTCGTACAGACTGGGTATTGTATGTAGACTACTACCAATTATACGTCGTGCTATTCTTCTAGTACTTATACCAAGTCTGACTTATGTTGATTTGTTTTTCTTCTCTTTTTTTCTTTTTTCTCTTTATTTTCTTTTTCTAAATGAGGGCTTGTTTGGATTTCTCACCTTCTAACCTATTTGTATATATATATGTATATGTGTATTTTTATATTTAACTTTGTATGTAAATCATGTTAATCTATAATGTATGTTTCTTTGTAAAATTGTGATTGTTTTTTCATATGCACGGCCATGCTAAAGAACAGCCATTTGCTGAAGTATGCCACCGTGCTAAAATAAATCAAACAAAGAAAGAAACAATATCCGTACCTACTGTAGCTGGGTCCAGATATGAAATGGCTACTTCAGCTCCAATCAAGCCAAATAGAAGAGGCTCAAACAGTAACCAGAGATACGACAGCAAAGTATTTACACCTTCCTACGTTCAATAAGGAAAAGAACAAATATATTGCAGTTCCATTGTAGATGCAGTTGAGTGTTATAACAACCACAAACAGATTTGAAAACAATTTAGCATGATCAAAACATTTAAAATAGTAACATTACCTTACAGATTTAACACAACTACACAAGAATGCATTTGTTTGAGCTGCATGTTTGACTATTTTCTTTTTTGGTTATTTTTGTAAAACCTGTCAATCAACCACTCAATCTTATTCAGTTTATTGTTAATTTTTGTCACCAGTAACATGATTTCCAGAGTCAGGCTGGCTTTCTCCGAGGTCTCAGTAAAGAGGGGGAGAGGGAGAGAGAGACGGGAGGGAAGGGAGCACCCCCCCCCCAATTAGATCTACCTATGAAATGTGTCATTGTCATCATTATGAAAACAAAATTTTCTCACCTTTCCTCTTTCCAATCCAATTCAATCCAATCCAGGTATTTATAAAGCGCCAATATCTAGTTGCCTAATCAAAGGCGCTGATGAGACTGAAAAACTACAAAAAATGTCTTTCCAACAGAAGAGCGGATTCACTACCTCTTAGATCTAGATGTTATCATCCTCATTATAAAGAGACTCACCTTCCCCTCTTTCCATCTGTGTCCAGCAATGAATGCCATGGTGAGACAGCCAAGAGCACCTGCACCAGGGTACTGTGCAGCACCGCTACCAAAGACAGCAAAGATTCCCCCATAGACAAGCAGGATGAAGCGCTTCTTGGGTAACCAGATCTAAAAATCATGAACACATAATAATCATGACTTAGATGCTGCTTATAAGTATCGGCTTGCATGGTGATGTAGATATACAGTAGGCTTGCGGTTGCACTATGTGAGAGACGATGGATAGTCAACCTGTTCGTAATGTCGAGCCACTCCTACTACCCATCCTCTATAGTTCTCCTTAGAACTATAAGCTAAGAAAGATAACCAACAGTCTTTTACAAGACTATAGTACCAACAGTCCTTTTTAGGACTACACCCACTCACGAAAGAAAGATTACAGAGAGCCCTTTCCAGGTCCTCCCAATCCCCCTCCCCCCCCCCCTCTCTCTCTCACATGGTGCAACCACAAGCCTACTGTATAATTATGACTATGTTGTTTGACCAAGGCAGTCTGTACATCTTTTGTTTACTTGCCCTGTCATTTATTTCTATAATTGAATTGTTATAATTTATCATCTGATTCCTGTACCTTATCGATGCAACATCATGCTAAGCTACCTAACCACACTAAGTATTATGGAGGGGGGTCCGGATTGAACACTTTACATTCTGTATGCATGATTGCTACAGACCTGCCAAGTTTTCCAAACTGCAATGTGGGACAACTGTAATCAAGAGTCCATTAGAGTCCATTTATTCAACAAAGTGACGCAAGCTCAAACGTGCTAATTCATCATGAAAGAAAAGCAGATGGTTTCAGAATTCAGTAACAATTTGACAGCAATTTCAACCCTACAGCGAATTTCCGGAATGCTCCACGTTGTATCTTATGTACATACATTATGCCTAAAGAAAGATGTTGTATTGCCTTTAGGTGCAAAAACATGGGTTGGTCGGAAATCTTTGGGCTCATGTTTTTCAGTTTTGAATGATTTAATACATTTTTTTCTAAAAGACGGTAAAAAAAAAAACTTTTTTAAAAAGCAGACCAAAAATGTCAAGATTTTTGGGTCAGTCTCAAAGGGCAATACAACACATTGGACACCTGTTGATCTCTGTAAATAGCGACCTCTCAGTTAAGAAAAAAAAAAACAGGCAGTGTTTTCATGGAGTTTTTTTTTTATGGAGTTTTTTTTAGCAGAAATTGCAGAATGCAGGACATTCCGCAATTTCAGGAGTTTTATCTCCGGAATGCTCGATGGGACACTTGGCAGGTCTGCAGCCATGTAAAAACTTCACAATTTTGGGGATCCTGACTTCTATTTTGCATTCACATGTGCCTCAAGCACCTGTTAGTTTCAGGTCCTGGATATGTGCTTACCTGGTTTGGATCAGGGATATACCAGAGAAGGAATCCTGCCGCACAGCCAAACGATACCCCCATCACTAGCTCCAGAGGACCCCTGAAAATACTGTAAATTATATCACCTTCACAGAGAAGGAACAAGATACATATCCACATACAGATAGAGAAGTAAGGGTAGATAAAGAGAGACAAACACCAAAGACATACACAAAGAGAGAGAGACAGAGAAAGAAAGAGAAAGAAAGAGAAAGAGAGAGAGAGAGAGAGAGATACAAAAACATAAAAGACTTAATATTAATACAAATTTAGCACTTCATTCTCATTAATTAAAAAAGAATTAGACGAGTACTTTTGTGGAAACTTGTTTTTACTAAAGCCATAAGTTTTTTCTTTTAATCATCTCACAAAAAAATAGATCAGTCTAAATTTTTCACAAATATAACATCTAGAAAAGAAAGGGCAATCATAACTCAATAACCTTCAATTTGATGAAACTACAAGTAAAATGAAAACAAAATATTGCAAATGGCTAACAACAACAAAAAAGAGTGAAAATTCACCTTTTGCAAATGCGATTCCCAGGATGACTCCAAAAGCACCAATGGCGAGGACATCATCACAACTAGCTGCTGCTATGACCAGGGTTGGTATGCCTTGTCTCACCCCGTAACCTCTGGCTTGTAAACTCAGTAGAGAGGGTACAATCACAGCTGGAGTAACAGCTCCTAGAACAAATCTATGGAAGAGGAAGAAACCAGCTGTATAAGGATGCATGATACAAAAGTGTTGTGGTCTAGTGGATAAGTCGCCGGACTGTAGATCACAAGGTACAGGGTTCAAATCCCAGCCCAACACTAATGTCCTTTGGCAAGACGTTAATCTAACTTTTGCTCCATCGCCACCCTGGTGCTAAATGGGTACCCAGTTGGATGCGAAAATTAATGTAGTATGCTCAGCATTGTGAGCGTCTGTAAAATGGCGCCTGGCTGGAATACTCCCCAGGGAGTGAAGAATGTGCACACATTGTGTGCGGGCGAGCTTGAATCCGATGACCGGGGTAATAATATATCTGTA
This sequence comes from Strongylocentrotus droebachiensis, assembly GCA_035222895.1. Lineage (NCBI taxonomy): Eukaryota > Metazoa > Echinodermata > Echinoidea > Camarodonta > Strongylocentrotidae > Strongylocentrotus > Strongylocentrotus droebachiensis. The sequence continues at coordinate 26,826 of JAVYIG010006006.1, read as the reverse complement.
AAGTGCTTAGAGACATGAATTAAGCACTAGCTGCTATATAAGCACAGAATATTATTATACAAAAAATGAGAGTTCTAGAGTTCAAACTTCAAAGGGAGTTTTACAGATACACTTGTAATTGCCCTTTCCATGGTCTCTTATACCTTTGAAAGAATTCATGCTGTCAATCTTAACAAAAACTGAATTATGATAATCTTTTGTTGACTTACAAGCTCAAGCTTCTTTCCGGTTCCCTAATCATTTTTTACTTTGTATATCAAACATGTTTTGTATGCATATTTCAAACATCGTTTGTAATTTTGAATGTTTGTTTTTCAAAAAATGGTTGAACCATAAATGAAATGAAATGAAACCTACCCCAGCATGAAACCCCAGGCCCATGGGAATCCAAGCAGAAAGTGTGATACCACAGCAGCTGTACAGGCCTCAGCTATACAAGGCATGCAGCACAGACGAACACAAACCATACTCAGCCTCTTGAGAGCGCTAGCATCTAAGCCGATACCAGCCTGAATTGAATTGAATTGAATTAAATTTCTTTATTGTCATGCACAAAATAAAAAATGAAGGCATAAAATTTGTCTTATGACTCACATTTGGATAAAATGTAACAATACATGAACATATCATAGACAAATAACTATAAATAACCTAACAATGTAATATATTTTAATCTCTCTGTTGAGGGCCAGAGGAATTTGTTTATTTGTTCTCCCCTGGCTCCCAACAGACAATACTAACTCAAATATAATCTAGAAAATGTTCATGACAACAATCAATGTCATATAAATAAAACAAGTCACAGCCAAGATCTAAAATCAATTATTCATCAATTATTACAAATTTCAGATAAAAACTGTTTATTTTTAGTAGTAGACATAAACCAACCTGCAGGAGTATGATGACTAGAGCCATGTCTCGGAGAGATGAGGACCATGTGGGAGAGATGTCCTCTGCTACCTTGATGACTGGTATGTTCCGAAGCATGAAACCAACAACAAGCATTCCTGCAATGCAACAAGCCACAAGCATTATATTGTTGAAAGTACCAAAAACAAGACAAAAGCACACAAACTTTAATTTTCTCTCTCTCTCTCTCTCTCTCTCTCTCTCTCTCTCTCCCTCTCTCTCTCTCTTCTGAGCTATTTCTTCGTTTTGTAAAGGACTAGCATAACCTTAGCTTATTTTTAACAGTCCTATTTGTGATCGATACTACAAAATTACATACATTTGATGCAAAATAATATTGTTCTGTCCATTTATATGTTGCAACTGAAATGGAAATGTACAAAAATAAATGTTTTTTTAAATTAATTGTTTGGATTGCCCATTAATACTCACCGAGCAGAGCTGGTAGTTTGATGACCTCTATGGCTAATCCACCTGCCTTGCAGGATACCACCAAAATGAAGAGAGCAAAGAGGTTACCCCCTGGTAACGCTTCGCTTCCTGTAACAGCCCACAATACTACCCAAGTCAGCACAATAAGGAGAAGAATTGTCAGCCATCTTGAAAAGGCTCCATGCGGCGGGCACATGAGGAGATACCGGAACCTCTGGCAGTGTGTTGGCTGATCAGGTAGAGGATGATGCTCCACCAGGCAGGGTTTGCAGAGAGTGAAGCAGCAGGAGCTGCATCGTGCTGAACATCCGCCTGATTTCTCCTTCTGTACTGCATCTCCCGAATCCTTGCTGCGGACCTGATCACCATGGTTACTACCCGTTCCTACGGCATCGAACTCTAATGTACCTTGCTGAGACATGAGCACGTCTTGAGGAGAGAGACCATCTTCATTGCACACCTGGGCTCTGGAGGGGGGCGGTTGCCTGCTGCTCCAAGGGTTGATGGTTTCTGGCATACTGGAACTCATCTCCTCTCAAGGGTTGAAGACTCTGAAGGGAAAAAAAAAAGGGAAAATGTCGAGTATATGGGTTAAAGCCCTTATGGCTCCAAACAGTACAACATGGAAAAGAGAACTTCTTTTAATTCAATTCAATTAAATTCATTTATTTTTCCTCTTTCAATCATTCATATTTACAATGATGGTACATTTTAACATATTCACATATTTATATACAAATAGATGAATTTGCACAATACAATACATTAAAAAAATAAACATGAAATTGAAATACAATATACAATTCCTGAGTAAAAAGTATGGGTTAATGGTGGTGGTGTTTATTTTACGTGACTGCTATTAAAGAAAGCATAAATGCTTGTAAGTAAGCAACCAGACGGCCAAGGGCTTTAGGTCCTTTCCGAGGCACCTGGTAGTGGTAATGAGGATTAATGCCTTACCAAAGGGCACTAGCGCATCGCCTTGGTTTCGAACCCAGGTCACTGCATTACGAGACCATTGCTCTATACCGAAGAGGAAGAGCTTATTTTGATCAGCACGTCCGCTTCATTAATCGTATTATCTTTAATGATTTATTTCACAAGACTGCATCAGTCACTTTTAACAAATTCAAATTGGCAACAACAACAAAGGCAACAACACTCTGAGGAGTAGACCTCTAGTACTTCTAATACTTCCCGTCAAGTTTGGTGTCTTCTTTTCAATTTACATGCACACACATGCACACTGGCATTTAAAGGAAGGGCATGCCAGATCATCATTCATCGGAAGAGGAACGGGGGATCAGCAGCCCGCGTTCCGTAGCAACTGAGCGGCACAGCGAGTCGAGCAATCCTGATAATGATCACACCAAATTACAATATCATTTGTAACTTATAAAAAAAACTTAAATTTACCTCCAAAATAGCTGCGATGATTGCCCAGAATATCTATCGAGAATTTGCCTCTACCTTGGTATTTTCCTACTTTATAGCTTGCATTCCTCACTTCTTACGTTCAATTTTGGTTGCGGTATCTTCGAAGGGAAAGTTACACTTAAAATTAAAAGAAGAAAAAAAGTAAACATGTAAAAGTTTGCTTGTGCTCCCGCTTGTGCTGTAGGTGGGGAAAAAACAGAGAAGCGGAGAAGTATGACGGAGAGCGCTTCAGCAATTTTTTTTTTTTTTTTTTTTTAAATAATAGTATGTTTCTCTAGATTTTAGCCATCTATTAATTCTAAAAGCCAACGTTTTATATTGGGACTTGGCGAAAATGTTCTTGTGTTGTATTTATATCAAGACAATTCAACCCTCTTTGTTCCTCTCTCACCCTCTCTCCCTCTCTCTCTCTCTCTCTCTCTCTCTCTCTCTCTCTCTCTCACTCTTTCTCACTCTCTCTCACTCTCTCCCTTCTCTTCTCCACTTCTCTCTATGTTCCCTGTCCCTCAACATTTCTTTCCTTTTCTCTTTATCTTACTTCTTTCCTTACTTTTTTCTTCCCTTTTAAAGTTTTACCGAATTTTTCGTTGAATTATTGTTAAAAAACAAATTGTAAATATGATGTTTTTAATTTTTTTAATTAAATCTCTGTAAATCATGCATGCAATTCAGCCATTGGTTGCGATATGTTGATGAATAAATACCATACCTTAAAAACATAATATAGGGTGAAGTGGCTACATATATACAACTTATAGATGATGGATCCTGAAATGATAAGTGTGTTTTCTCAAAAGCTCGAGAATAGAATAGAATGGTATGTTCTACCATCATCGGTTAAACCAAATATTAGAGAAAAGAGTATTTCAAAAAGAGAGAAAGAAAGGACAGAAATTGCTACTTTTCTTGTGGGTCATGCAGCCTTTTTAATTTAATCAACAACATAACTTGTTAAAAAAATAGACCGGTGTATTAATGAAGCTTGCAACTTTTTATATTTACCACTTTCATATACATGCATGTATTAATAAACACTGTTGTAAAAAATGTGATACATTCAGGAGTCTTTGTATGTCATGAATGTCATCGTATATTATGCATACCGGTATGATGTATGTATATTATAAATATATCATCCCCCTGGAAGTATGTTTATATTCTTGTTCCATAACTCAAAATCATATCAAGCACACAAAATATACAAAAAGAATAATGACAAACAATCAAATTGAATTAAATCTTACATTTAATTAATCTCCAGAAGACAAATAGAAGCAACATATGACATGTGAAAAATGCACCACATATTCAATACCATGCAATATAGTCATTTTGTCAAACATTTATTTTTATCATGTTTCTCTGATGCCATCCTAAATCACAGATGTAAAGTAGAAAGAAATCAGCTCTGTATAAATATAATACACAAAATAGTACACTATATATAGGACGGAAATTTTGAATTTCAATATGCACCACAGATAAAAGTAAAACACTTATTTATCAATTGTAATGAAATAGTTGCATATGGTATATAATTGAAAAACATATTCATATATTCAATTCATCATGCTTTTATGGCACAGGCAGAGTACATAAAAGCTGCATACAAATTTTGGTGCTTCTAATGAATACGTCAAAGGAAACTTTGCATAGGTCTATAAAACACATGTGTGAGCTGACAAAGGCACTAAGTGTTATGTCAAGGTGGAACATACAGTCGACTCATTAAATATAGTGTGAAAATATGCTGTTTGATAAAAACAAGACACTGTTATACATGTATTTTACAAATTGATGGTCCTAAGAAATATGAAAAATTAAAAATAAAACTGTTATTTAAATTCTTTTTAACATTTATTTCATATCTTGAGCAATTTTTACCACAATAACAAACAACAGGAGAGAAAATATTTTCTCATGGCCAGATTCATCTCCTCATCAAGTGCAGTGTCTTCCATTAGAAATGGTAATTTTTGCAACACCTTGAGTAACAGTAACTCCAGTCAAATGAGATCTGGTCATTCAAAAAACCTCACATAAAATCTAATGTAAATTATGAATTATAGAGGTATAAATACCCTGACCTCAATTTTACCACACACAAAAAAAGCAGCCATAAATATTTTGCAACTGTGTTATATAATCATACCATCATGCATTTCCAGGGTGATTTATTCTGCATAGTAAATCCTATATGATAAAAAGGCTATAAGCTGCTGATGCATACCAATACATAATAATGCAACTTATTCAAAGATAGATAGATTACCAGAGTAATGGTTTCATTTGAAGAAAGGAAAATTATTTTCATTCAATCTCTTTATGCATTTCAACATGCACAAAACTATCATTTTATTTACATTTGTTATTATATACATAAATATTCTCTGTACAGGTGAATCAAACTCAGCATTAAAGGAACAAGTTCCAATGTACAAGGGTATATTCATTGTCGAAGCCTTAGGAATAGACGTCTGCTCAAAATAATTGCCGAGCATCAGAATAGAGACTTCCAATCGCCAATAAGATTTTAGACTGCTCGCTTCATCGGACAGCCTGAAAGTTTATCACTCTTGTAATTGTTATGTAGTATTTTCTCATCTTCTCATTCTCATTACAAATTCTACCAAAGTTTTCTGTGTGAAGCACCTTCTATCGTACATGATAGGAGGCTTATAACTCAACTCCTTGCAATACACTGAATTGTTCTGACCAACATTCCTTACTCATAATTTATACACAATATCAATAATCTTCAGTGAGGCAAAGATAACACATATAGGTAAATGTAATTACTCGTGCCAAGCCTACATCATGGAAATGAAAAAGGTACATTATTAATACCCATATGAATGCCAGTGTTTGCCTGTATCTTTACTTCAATTTATTCAATATGTATCATTAGCAATCCCAATGTATGTTTTATATGTTCAATATATAAGTGACACTACACAATGAGGAATTCATCTTTTTACGTTTGACTGTGATACTTATAGATGAACAATACTCTTTAGAGTCTTATCAATTTAAAGATATCCAAAATATTTAAATTCTCGGCTCTTTAAAGACACAATCACAAACTGGATGATATTTTCATCATCTAAAATTTGACAAACTTTTCTCATCTTGCCATCAAGAACAAATCTTTGGTAATCCTGCTTGACCTGTTCTTATTTTTCATCAATTTAAGTAACCTCTCCATTCTTTAATTTAGCCTCATATACATACGGTATTTGACTTGAAACCAAACTTTTGTGTGTCTAAGATCTTAGCATCCTTCTCACAAATCATTATGGCCCTATTAATTGTACTGTAATGCAGACGTTTTTCTTCCATGCTCCTGTTTAAAGCAAATATTTGTAGCCAGTGACTAAGTCGACTATTTCATGAGCATGCTACAGTCAAACCTGTCTACAGCGACTGCCCAAGGGAAACAAAAAATGTGCTTGTTGTAGACAGGTTCTTTTAGTACATGTTTCAATAGAAACCATTTTCAAGGGAAACAAAAAATGTGCTTGTTGTAGACAGGTGGTCTTTGTAGACAGGCTCCTTTAGTACATGTTTCAATGAGAAATGATTTTCAAGGGAAACAAAAAATGTGCTTGTGGTAGCCAGGTGGTCTTTGTAGATAGGTGGTCACTAAAGCAGGTTTGACTGTATTTCCTTCACATTGAGCTGAATAAATTGCAATGTTGAATAAGTTATTATGTTTGTGTAACAGAAAACTTGTCATGGCCTGAAGAGTTCAATTTTTGCTTTCTTGTAGATCAAGTCACAGAAGGAGCAATAGTCCACATCAAACTTTCCGCCAATTGTGATCTCAAATTTCTTCCAAAGGACGTCGAGTTCGACTTCATTGACCAGGGGTGCAAGCTCGAGTTCACTGAGGACACGGCGGAACTGAGACCTTGAGACTGTGCCGTTGTGGACCTGGTCGTAGTCCTCAAACAGCGGGTAAAGTTGAACACGGCCCTTATTGACCTGTAAGTTAAAAACAATATACAGGGATTCAATATTAGAGGAAATATTTTGAGAATTCATAACACAAACCTACATAAGTCATATATCCTCCTAGCCATACCATGCCAAATTAATATTCTTAATTCTCGCTTAATCACACTGATTTTACATTGGACTTTCAAGACTACAAAATATACAATATCTGTCTTATTTTTGGGTAGAATTTGTTTTATTTGCTCAGTAGTCTAAAGAGCAAACATCAGATACAGACTATTTGTATCATTAATAACCACATGCATTCATCAAACAGAGCATCAAATGTGTAATATGAAACATGCTTTTCATTTGTCATTAGTTTTTAATACATTCTTAAGAAGATGGGCTTAAACAGTAAGAACTCATGAATTAAAGATTATAATTATCATTATTATCTATTTTACAAATTAGAAAACATACAGTGAGTATAACAATCAGATAATACATAGAGATTTCATAATACATGTCCATGCAAACAGTTTTAGGAAAGTGGAGAGAGAATTAGAAAAAAATCTGCTGGTCAGGGGTGACAAAAGTATTACTAAAAAGATATGATCTGCGTCTTACCTTTTGAGCAAGTTTCTCGACAGTGTTCTTGAGGATATTCTCTTCCGCTCCAGTCAGGATGTTCTTCTCCACCTGTACGGCTGGTTTGAACTGCTCAGGGGTGATCAGAGGATCCTTCTCAAGGTTCTTCAAGGTAAAGATGCTCTCTACGTGATCACTAAATGCAAGATACTCCACAAAACTGGCATCTCTTGGAGATTCAAATCTGTTGAATGATAATAAAACAAAATAATAAGTGATACATTCCTGTACATTATTGTAAATAGCCAGTTGGCTTTTATGTTATCCTTGAGTACCCAACACAAAAAACAAAACAAAAACAAAATTTTATGATGATCCACAGCACTTAATTGTATGGCGCCATTTATCTGTTTCAAACATTCAAAGGCGCCCGCTCCTCCTAAAGTCATGTAATAGACATTTGTTTAAAAAGATGCATTTTGAGGTCTGACTTAAAGCTTTCTAACTTATCCATATTTTTCAATCATCAGCAAAAAAATTGCAAACTTTACTTTCATATTTTAAATTTATTTAACAATATCATCGCATTAGAAACTTCACAGAATTAGGTACAACAGAAATACATCAAAATAAAAATCTCTGTAATGACACAAAAATCGAAATTTTGGAAGTATCACTTTGGCTTACAGAGGAGATCATTAAAAAACGTTTAGTATAGGAAAACTTACGCATTTATTAGGATTTCTACTTCTGACGGTTGGAGACCAAGGCCTGCATTGTCCAAAGCTCGTCTGAAATTTTCCTTCAGCATACGGCCGGTACGAAGCTTGTCATAATTACGCATGAACTCATGCACCCTCATCCTTTCCTTTATAACCTAAAGAGAAAACACAGAAAAAGAATGACAATGGAATGTAACTTTAGTTAAACTAAAACATTTCATTTGAATTCAATTCTTTCAACATGTTCAGCTTAATAAGACAGACATGCGAGATTGAAAGATTTTTAATTTTAATTTCAGTTAAGGTAAAGGTTACTTTTCTATCAGCCTTCCATTTTGCTCAAGCATCCACCTTGAATATCAGTGCCCTGGGATAAATATGTCAGGGGTGATGGTGAGCATATTAAACAAAAACAACAAAATTTTCCCCCTCAACCACGCCAACCGTGAGTAAAAACAAAAAAAGAGGATTCACAGGGGGAAAAAAATGGATTTTAACAACATTCCCCCCCTTTTGAGTAAGAAAATTGGGGGGAAATCGGGAGGAATAGACTGAGAAAATATATATATATATATATATATTTTTTTTTTTTTTAAATCAGGAAAAAATCTGGAAAAAAATATTGGGTAATTATCAGGACTGATATGTGCACAATACGAATGTAGCTGTTTTCAACATTATCATCATTCCAATAGAATTAAATAAATAAGCAAAGTGAAACGCAAGGGAGAAAAGTGATTTTTTAAAAAAATTGAGTTCTTTAAAAATGCAGACATACCTTTGTCTTGACCTTCTCCATGACACTGTCAGCATCCTTGAGTGGGTTCTTCTCCAGAGACACCGTCCTGTTATTCACCAGATCAAGTTCCTTCAGACGCTGGACATACTTCAGTTCTTGCTGGGCCTTCGGCTGCAGATCTTCCAGGAACTTAATGTAGTTGAATCCCATCACGTTGGTATACTTGGCTTCCAGCATCAGCATCTCTTCTTCCGAAGCATTCAGGCCGAGGTAGAAGAGACATTGGCGGAACTGGCTCTTGGTGACGATTCCCATGTTGTGATTGTCAAAGTCCTCAAAGCAAGGCTTGAGCAGGACGCGACGTTGCTCCACGCGTTCCCTCATGCGGTTCATAGCCTCGTCAACAGTCATGCAGACCTCACTAGGTGCAGTGCTCCAGTCGATTGTGCCTGGTTTGTCCAGTAAGAACTGTTCGGTAGCAACGACAGAGTTGGTGGGTGTCTTCTCTAGGTTGGGAACCACTTGAGTGAAAACTGCAGATAGGGTGAAAAGGGTGAAACAGTAAAATAATATCTAGTTGTACAGTCATACAATGTAAATGTATTTCTCAAGAAATACACAGAAAGTGCATGGTCTTACGATTGTAATGATGCTTTATCAAATACAGGTTGTCGGGTGCTTTTGGCTGGCAAGCCTGTTCTAGTGATACTAGAGGATTACAATTCTATTTCATAAGCTCAGGAACTCTCTGAACAAACTAGGATTCATCGGTTCATGTGACACTTTCAGAATTGGAATACCACTTTCCATTCAAAACATTCCATAACAACTTTAAACGCTTAAAGGGATCGTTTAACAATGTTAAATCTGAGGTACACGGCCCTACGTGTTATCAGTGACTGTGATATGCTGTAATATTGAAGTCCTAAAAAATTGTGCTTCAAAATGATCAAGAAGTGCCTCAAAAAAGTAAAAATCTTTGAGTGACTGGTCTTACCATACTCGTTTTTCCCAATAGACTGTAGTGTTATGAAAAGCGCTTGGCAAACGGTTTTCAAAATTTGTAATTCCAATCATAAATATCTTGATAATCAGACAGGCGATGGGCTTGTAAAAGTCATGGGGTTCCTGATGACTGACCTAAAGGTTTATAATTATCATTGCATCATGAGCTAAATCCAGAATTTTGTTTCAGAGTCTGAGACAAAGTTACAGGATCCCTTTAACAAGTTCCTATAACATTAGAATGACCAATTAAAAAAATTTGACCTTTGAAACTTGGTCTAGCTTACCTGTCTCAATATCCTTCTCAAAGTTCTGCCAGAGAACAGCATCTGAGTTGGCTGGGTCTGCATAGGTTTCACTAAGTGCTTTGAACTGAGCCTCAGTCATGTTAAACTGACCTAGAGCACTCAGTCCCATTGCACTTAGACCCATGCGGAACTTGCTACGTGGGATGGACCTCTCCCTCAGTGGATCAAAGTCATGGAAGTATTCACAAACCTGACAGGAGCAGAAGAAAAAGAAGAAGACAAAATATTATTTTGAACAATTCACAATAAATACTATCTCATAACACACATATACATTATAATTGAAACAATTCACCTCCCCCCTCCCTCACATTTTGACTACAGCATGGTTTATTTGCCAGCGAATCATGATTGGTTTATTGCTTCATGTGAGAATAAGGTATTTTGCATCACTGTAATCGAAACTACAATACAGATTATTTAAAATTAAAAAAATATGTATACCGGTACCATGATTAGTTTTTTTATAGTAACAAAAAATAAGATTTCTTTTCTTAATTTTCTTCCTTTTATCAAAATTGGAATAAAATGCAATCGAACAGTGATGAATGAATATGAAGAGAAGTTATGTTTTTTGTGACTCGATCATGCCATATATCAACAAACATAATGTGCCTTTGATAAGGAGATTTCAAGATAATGCAAATGGAATTTCATGTAGTCTGTTGTAAGAAAAAATAGAATAGAATCTTACTCGTATTCTGCTTGTGAGTATATGATGCCTGATGCGAGCAACCAGCTCAGCCACATTAACTTTACTGGAATCAATCGGTTTGTCAGCAGTCGGTGTCCTGGGCCTCTTCTTAGCCTTATCACCACTCTTATCAGTTGTAAACCCAATATATTCTGTAATAAAGGATAAAGCAAATTTTTAAGTAAGTCAATTTACACCAAAAATATCAGATCCACAGTTACACATATAGAATAGAACATATATAATTGCAAGCATACACTTGCTTTCTTCAAAGTCAGGTTAAATAAAAACATGACATCAGTTATAGGTACAGTCAAACCTGTCTATAGCGATTACCATTGGGAAACACAAAAAGTGGCCTTTGTAGACAGGTGGTCTTTGTAGACAGGTTCCTTTAGTACATGATTCAATGAGAAACCATTTTCAAGGAAAACAAGAAATGTGGCCTTTTGTAGATATAGGTGGTCTCTAAAGCAAGTTTGAATGTACTCCTAAGGAAATCATTATTTATTGATCGCTAATGGAAGAAATCTCTTCCGTCATAGACATACCTTTATCAACTGCTTGCACAAAGGCTGGGTAGTTGATGGTATCCTTAGTAGCTGGATCTTCAAACTTCCTGCAAAGAATCTCAAAATCTTCCTTGCCGACATTGAGAGTCAAGAAGTGAAGCATCCTTCCGAACTGGATCTTGGTCATGTTACGGGTGTAGGCTTTGCTCTGCAGGAAAGAAGGAAAATAGAGATAATAATAATAATAATAATAATAATTCCGCTTTTATATAGCACCCAATACATTGATGAAACAATATTACCCTGGTCATCGGATTCAGGCCTTACCCCCACAAAATGTATGCACACTTTTCACTCCCTGGGGAGCATTCCAGCCAATGCAACACATGCATTTACATGAAAGGGAACTATCTTTTCAACTTTGGGTCTTTGGCCTTAAAAAATATATCATTGGTCTTTAAGTCTACTACTGTAGTGAAAATCATATCATAAGAATTATGCAAGAAGTTACTCTTTAAACATTGGGAAATCATAATAAAAACCTAATGATAACATCCATATCTTTTTGCAAATTAAATCCAAAGATCCTGAATAACAACACATTGAAGATGACTTTCTCTCTTGCTGTCTTCAGCTTATTCAAAGTTAAAGTGACTAAAACATTAATCTAAATTTGCCACACTCGGCCCAGCTAGGCGAGGTAAATGCAACCTGGCAGGGATTAATTACTTGAAATGCTAGCTATAGCTAGAGAACCATAATGGCAGCCATGCTAAAGCTGGATTAATCATTTGTCTTAAAGGCACACTGCCATACTTGTAGCTACTTGCTCCCTCTATATAGAAAACTTCCCCAATCGGTGCCTGTTGGTCCCCCATGATCCTCTTTTTCTTATGTTAAATGAGAGCTGAGTTAATGAGATAGCCACCTGTCACAGTGACCTCGATGACTAGCTGTGTGGTCTAATCCCTTCTTGCCCAGTAGTGGTGACGGTCTTTAAGTCTGACGAACACAAGCGCTATACAAGAACCAACTATTATTATCATTGTTCGATCTGGGGGGTGTTTCACAAAGATCCTATGTCAAACTTAACTCTAAGTTGGACTTAAACATTATGGAGAGCTATTTGTAACCTCAAAATGAAATATTCAAAAGCAAAAATTCAAGTATTTTAGACTTTTCATAAATTCCACATCAAGAACATGATGTCTCCCGTGATAATAGAAAATTAAAATTATTCAAATCAACATTTTATACCTTTTAAAATATCTTTTACAAAATATTTTCAAAGATGCCAAAGGCTTTCCACAATTGTTAAGTCAAACTTAGAGATAAGTTCAACTAAGGATCTTTGTGAAACACCCGCCAGTTTCTGTCACTAAAAATTCCAAAAGTTTCCTCACCCTGTCATAATCTTGGAAGTACTGTATCATCATGAGCCTCCTCTTCTTGACATCGGTAGACAGCCTATCCAGGATGATGCTCAACCTATCCTCTTCATTGGGTGAACTCAGCGTGTTGAGGGTTCTAGAGAGCTCTCCTCGTCGGGGACGGTAAACCTCAGTGGTGGGCTTCTTCTCAAGGTTGGGATCGTTAAAAGCTGAATTGGAAAAGGTGGTCAAAGATTGTAATAAAGATTGCTCATGTACTTATTTCACTCTGGACAAAACAGTTAATAATATCAAATGTAATAGGGAAATTGTAGGAAGGAGGAGTAGCTAGGGAAGGAGGATACTTTGGATGGACAGCTCTTGGAAGAGAGAGGAGTGAAAGAACTGGGAGTGGTGCTAATAGAGAAGGCTAGGAGCTGAGGGTTGTTGAAGAGCATGATCGCCAAATTCAATCGATCTGGCGAGAGAGTAATAGATAGACACGTACTGAATAGAGCTCTGAATTATTTGTTTGTTGTAGAATTGACATTTCTTCCATGGAACCAATTAACTGCTTTATTTTCAGAAAGAAAACAAAATCTCTTTCTAGGCCAAACTCATATCTGATCCTCTAGATCCTAATTGTATTGAATTTCTATTCACTGCTAGAATTGGTTAAAACTGAACAGAACATGCATCTGATGACCGGGGTAATAATATATATCTGTAAAGCACTTTGAGAGGGCCTACGGTCCTGAAAAGCGCTATATGAGAACGAGCTATTATTATTATTATTATCTTACCATTTTCCATGAGATCACAGAACTCCTTGTAATGCACCCTTCCATCTGGCCTCTTGTAGTAATCAACGAGCTTCTGGACCTCGTCCCTGGTCAAGCTGACCTTGTTACCGACACACAGCAACAGACCACACTTGAACTGGTTCTCAGTGATTATGTAGCTACGCAGCTTGTCATGGTCACGGAAGAACTCGGGTGTACGGATGCCAAACTTATGAATGGCCACTTGGATCTTGGAGAAGATTTGGTTTAGTTCACCATCAGCTTCAATCTGAGTGAAAAGAAATGAAAAATGTGTGTTAATCATGCATATTCATAATAATAATAATAATATACCATACTTATAGCGCATAGCACAATATGTCTCTATGCGCTGTAAGAAAGAGTAAGAAGGAAAAGTGGATAGAGTAACATAAGAAGAGTGAGATATGCTCAACATAATTTCTCTCGTTAACATTGGAAAGTATTTTTGAGAGAAATGTTTTAAGACGCGCCTTAAAGTTGTCAACAGTATCACTACTGCTCCAAGCAATTTGTCAGGAAATTAGCTAGTACATCTTCCCATTACAGACACATTGAAACCAAACCATCTAAGCAGATGAATATTGACATTACAGTTTACCAATGTCATGTAATTCTAAATGCTGAGAATTTTTGGAATAGAAATGGTACATCTAGAATGCTTAAATTATATTTGTCAAAATAGTAAGGAATGTTGAAAGCTACATATTTCTTTGGGATTGGTATGGCCATAAAGATAGACATTTAACTATTTAGTGCTTTAGTTCCTGAGTTCTCCTTGTTGATTTGCTTTATTAAAGTTTCCCTCACGTAGTTCACGGTATTTGTTGTTATCACTTTACTTCTTTTTTCTTTTTCTTTTTTGAGGGGGAAGGGACTTCTGAACTTTCTCCTGATCTAAACTCCTCCCCATTCTCAGTTTCTTTCCTCTCTCTGAATGCAGGGATTTCAGGTAAAAGACACAAACAGATTTCAACTACTAAACACTGTATACCTCTTTAGGAATGTTGTATGTTGCAGGAGGTTTGCCCTCAAAGAGCTTCTCCACCATTCCATCTTTTGCCTTCTCCACATCGTTGTGAAAGTTGAGATAGTTACAGATGCCTTCTTTGCTCGGGTCACGATAGCGTTTGGCCAGGAGCTTCACATCATCCTCATTTATACCAGGAGGGTAGGGAAAGCTACGAAAGAACTGTGACGATGAAAGGAAGAGAGAGGGGGTTAGATAACAAATTTGATTCTTTAACTCTTCAAGTGCTGTGGCAGTACAGATCACAATATATATTTGATATTGTATGCAATATATTAAATGAAAATGTCAAATGGAAATAATGCTGGTATCTACAGGCTCCAGACATGCATGGCACACCACACAGTAAAATATTTTTACAGCATGTGAGAATTTTTTTTTTTTCAACGTCAAAATTGTGTTAAATTAACTCAAGAAGGTATACACATACATCTGCACCCGAGGTTGCCCTAGGTCTTCAAAGCCTGTCAAATTAGGATAAATAAATGTTCAAATGATGTTGTTCCTATTTTTGTTGTTCCTTCAATGTTCTACTATACCTGAGGTTCTGTGATGATGCCTTTGTTGTGCTTGTCAAAATCTTCATAGGAGCTTCGAATGGTTATCTCATGGTACTTGTAATAGGGAGCGATATGTTGAATCATGGCCGTGATGCGGCTCTGTGAAGCAGGACTCAGAGGTCTGATCGTTCGGGATGTTCCAAGACTGTCATGGAAGTGTAATTGGTTGTCGCATAATTAGAAAAGTTATCATCTCCAGTATTGAGTTAACAAACACAGTATAAACAGCAGACACAACAAAGAAACATATCTTAGAAATAATGATCTACATGCAGTCAAACCTGCTTTAGTGACCACCTGACTACAAAGACCACCTGTCTACAAGGGCCACATCTTTTGTTTCCCTTGAAAATGGTTTCTCATTGAATCATGTACTAAAGGAACCTGTCTACAAAGACCACCTGTCGACAAAGGCCACTTTTTGTGTTTCCCTTGGGTGGTTACTATAGACAGGTTTGACTGTACTTTATATGAACTGGAAGGAATACAACATTTTGACATGAGAACAAGGAGACTGAACAAAATTTAGGCTCTCACATCACTGTTGCATTGTGGACATGTTCTGGTTCTGAATAGACAATAAACAAAGTCCTTTCAATTTGTAAATATTGCACTGATCTAGTATTGTTTGATTGTTTGATTGTTTGATAATCTTTACAGATCACTCTCTCCCGGCCCCTATACGATTAAAACTTAATAGTACTTGATAAGTTAACACATTCCATTTCTTACTCTTTACTTATTATGGATTGAAACTAGTACTAATTGAAACCCCACACTGCAACATTGTTTGGAGTATATAGTACATTTATATTTGCAATGTATGTGTGAAAGAAGTTAAATATGGCAGTCTACTATTTGTCCCATTAATTGACCATATTCAGTAAAGAATTAAATATTTCAAAGTGAGGTGGGAAAAAAAACCTTACATTTCTGGTGCCTTGATAATCTGTGTCTCTGGTCTTTCCTGGAGTTTATCTGGTTGGAATGCTGTAACAAAACAAAAAACAGATTTGAATTAGAAAAGGAAAAAAAAGTGTTTACTACCAACCCCTAACAAAATCTGCAATTTCTTTTTGATTTTATAAACCCATTGTATGCTATGCCTGACCTGGAAAATGTGTGTTATAAACTAAAATCAAATCATACCAGGTTTAAAGAGAATATACTTTATCAAGCAAAAATTACATAATTCATAAATTAATATCATTAACATTCAGCTAACGAAGAAAGATTTACTTCTAATTTCAAGTAACACTATGAGAGATCTCTTTTCTGTGCTCCATTAGGTTTCCTATTTGGGGAGGCTTAACAAGACTGAAATGAATCTTAGAATGTGCAAACAAAAAATAACAATATGATGTTTTCTTTTCAATAACTCTTCCTGCAGGCTTTACTCTATTATAGATAAACTTACTTCTCTCAATGACATCTGCAAATCTCTGATAGTTGACCAGATCAGCGCCATCCTTTCTTGATTCATATTTAGCAATGAGCGCTGCCTGAACATTTTCTTGTAGGTCAAGGTTGAATCCTTGGTCAAGACATCTTCGAAATTGACCCCCTATATTTTTGTTTTAAAAAATAGGACAATTATTTGATAAAATATTAAGAATTTACAAAAGAAAATCGTATAGACATGGCATATAAATAGCCATATATGTTATTGTAATTAATGTATTTCATTCTTTCTTTCACGTTTAAGATTAAGTCTGCCTTCCTTTGCCATCACATTTACAAACATGGACACCAAAAGAAAGTTTTGCAATCATGTTTCCCTGTCTCATTGCTCATTATCTATATTTTGTTCACAAATCATTAACTAGATTTGAATTTCAAATAGCACTAACCTTTTTGAAGACAAATAAAATGTAAATTATGTTAATGGAGACTTACGTGTTACAAAGCCAGATCTCAAGCTGTCAAAGTCTTTGAAGAACTCAGCAACTCGGACACTTTTTGAGAGAACGAAAGTCCTGATGTGGTCCTCCACAGCTTCAGCTGCACCATAAGATTCAGGCATGTTGACTGCTCTCTTGATCTGAAGCTCGAGTCTGTTCCTAAAAATACAAGAGGAAAATAAATACATATTTCATTAGCAACATATCAATGGGCTATTATATACCACTAGTACAGGACTGAATATCAACTTGGATTGTAATCTATTTAGACTTTGATAGATTGTGTATAACTCTTGAATGTGTAGATTTAGGATATGCTTGTACACACATTAAGCAAAAGTATGAATTTGGTGAAAAATAGCTTGACTTTGTGAGGCTGCAGTTTGGAAATTAGCTAATAAAAAAATAAATTATTTTGTTAAGATTTTTAACAAAATAACCAATTTAAAGAATGAACAAGTCAATGATGATCAAAAAAGGCAATTACATTAGACTTGTATCAAATAAAGGTATCTTTTAATTTTAAGAGTCAGAAATCACCATTCAAACCAAAATAAAAACTAATATCATGCCATGTCCATTGATGTCAAAATCTACGACCTATAGAAAGCCATTTATGTAACTTTGGCAGACTCACAGTGCCGACGATCTCCGACCTGAGCGGAGGAAGGATACAAGAGAGAGAATGTGAAATTAATTAAAGTCACTTGTTGGATTTTAATTTTTAATTTTAATCTTTTTTTTTTCCACAGGCACAACACCAGATGGCATCATCACAGGCTTGCCCAGACTGCAAATTAAATATTATGAAATATTCTGTTAAAATTGAAAAAGTTAATAAATAAACACTCTCAATCTCGGCCCTCAGTCACTGGCAGTGTCACTCCATTCGGCTTTCCCTTCTGTTAACAAAAATTACTGTTGAACTGAAGGAAACATCACAGGAAATCGACCCAGAGGTCGTCAACCAAAAAGATGGCTTGACTGCGCACACGTACGTTTCTCATAGACTCGATTACGTGCGCTCTGTGTGCGGTGCCATATCTGCTATGACGTCACTCATAAACAATTAAAAAACAAAGCTGATCAAAACATTATGCTAATACTAATAGAATTACCTCACTCTTTACAATCGAACCAATAAAAAACAAGTAAAAATATGGAAAGGAAGGTTTCTCTAAATGAATATTTATATTGCCAATTTGATACATAGTTTTCAAATAAACATTGAAGATAACTTGGCGTAGGCCTATATTCAATTTTTGGGACCATAATTTTGAAAAGTAATTATGAAGCTGACAAAACGTGTCGGTTTATGGTCCCTAAAAAAAGGCAAAAGCTGCCTCGGCGCTGCGCCGGTGCGCTACCGGTGCGGTGGCTACTCCGTTGGGGTAGGCGCTTGTTGAAGTTGTTTGGGTATCTGCATCAGTCGACGTATCTTTAAAAGTCATTTCATCTGACTATAATTTAATTGATTTAATGAATTTGTATGACTATAACGTTTATTTATACATAAAATTTAAATGCGTTTGAAACGTACCTCTTATTCGGCTTTACAGGTGTTCAATTTAGTGCCTCTTTACAAGGAAGATCTACTCGTCCTTCGTTGGTTGCAGAATGGAATCATGAATCCACAAGTTGTTTGCACGAGTTTCCCATAACAACTTCACAGATGGCTTCCATGCGCATGCGCATTACAACAAATTCGTCTACAGGTACTTAGTCTTGTTTGCAGACCTTTTTTTCTATTCCTACAAAATTGTATTATTTAAAAGTTTACAGGAACAGGTTTCGCGTAAAGAGATGGATGAAATAGGTCGGAGGCGAAATTCCATGCGGCAGCAGGGGCGTCGCCAAAGGGGGGGGGGGGTGTGGGGGGGGGGGTGTGACACCCCCCACCTGTCAGGATTTTGTCGGTAAAATTGGGCTGCCGTCGGGAAAAAAGAGAAAAGGGGGAGGGAAAAAAAGAGAGGGAAAGGGAAAGAAAGGAAAAAAGAAAAGGAAAAGAAAAGAAAGAAAGGAAAAGAAAGGAAAGAAAGGAAAAGAAAGGAAAGAAAAGAGAAGACAGAGAGAGAGAGAAAAGAAAAAGAGGGAGGAAAGTAAAGAAAGAAAAAGAAAGAAAAGAAAGAAAAGGGAAAAAAAGAAGAAAAAAGAGTAAAAGGGAAACAAAAGAAACAGGGGATGAAAGAGAGGAGAGAGAGGGGAGGTAAGAGCCTGAGAGAAGAGGAGTGGGAGTAAAAGAGAGAAGGGGGTTGTTGGGTGGAGTCGTCTCGTCGAGGGAGCAAGAAAGACACGGTCAAATATGTTGCTGTGTCGGGTCAGCTGTGTCGGTATTCTTGCTCGATCCTCGTGTACTAATATCAATGCAGAAGTTTGAAGTCGGTGAGATGTATATTGTCGGTCGGCCGACAAGTTTTTTTCCCTACGAACTGTGATTTTGTATCCGCTGTGACGACTTCGAGAGTGAATACAACTAGTACAACTACAATACTTGTATTTTCTCGAAGTTTCACTTTGCTGTCAACAACGGTACGACGAATCGTTTTCCTTTCTCTATATTGTGATGAAACGCCAAAGATTCCGCGCTTCGCGTAGGAGGGGAAAACTTAATTTAGACGAGTCGAAAACGGTACAACGAATCGTCTTCTACGTCAAAGCTTCCGGGCTACGCGCGAGAGGGGGAAACTGAATTCCGAGACAACTGATATGGCTTATTAAGAGTCGAAAACGGTACGACAAATCGTCTTCCTTTCTCTATATTGTGATGAAACGCCAAAAATTCCGCGGAAGGGGAAAACTTCATTTAGACGAGTGGAGAACGATACAACGAATCGTCTTAATTCTCTAATAATTTAAGGAAACGTCAAAACAGTACTTAAGCGCTTCGCGCGGGAGGGGGAAGCTTCATTCAGACAAGGATTAAGAGTCGAGCACGGTTCATTGAATTCAGATAAGGATTAATAGTCGAAAACTGTCCACCGAATCGTCTGCTTTTTTCTCATAATTTAATGAAACGTCAAAGATTAAGAGTCGAGCACGGTTCAACGAATCGTCTACTTTCTCTAATAATTTAATGAAACACCAAAGCTTCCGCGCTGTGCGGGAGGGGGAGAAACTGAATTCAGACAAGGATTAACAGTCGAGAACGGTACAGCAAATCGTCTTCTTTTTATAATAATTTAATGAAACGTCAAAGATTAAGAGTCGAGCACGGTTCAACGAATCGTCTACTTTCTCTAATAATTTAATGAAACACCAAAGCTTCCGCGCTGTGCGGGAGGGGGAGAAACTGAATTCAGACAAGGATTAACAGTCGAGAACGGTACAGCGAATCGTCTTCTTTTTATAATAATTTAATGAAACGTCAAAGCTTTCGCGTTTCGCGCGGGAGGGGGGGGAACTTCATTCAGACAAGGAATAACAGTCGAGAACGGTACAATAAATCGTCCTTTTCCTAATAATTTAATGTAACGTTTAAGCTTCCGCGCTTCGCACGGGAGGCCTATTACCCACGCCCCCATTATAATGAGCGCGTTTCGCGTGCTCTTTAAAGGGAAAGTCCACCCCCAAAATAAGTTTGTTTCGATAGAGGCAGAATAATAAGAAAATCAGGTGAGTGAAAGTTTGAGCAAATTCTGAATGAAAATAAGAAAGTTATGAATTATTGAAGTTGTGATCAATCAAATACAAATTGGCAACTCTGTGACTTATTATACGAGCTCTCCTCATAGTTAGTAGTATATATCTCTATGGCTCTCTTTATAATATTCCATAAAATCATGTTTTCTTCGTTATTGATGACGGAATATATATTTGTTCCTTGCAGGGGGAGTATAGAAACATATTTGCAATTATTATATTTAGGGTGCATGTATGGTTGAAATTTTTCTTGAGGGAAAATGAAAATTTTAGATTTTTTTAGTACTAAGCAAATGGAAGTTGAGCTCGCATTTTACGTCATAGAGTTGCCAATTTGTGTTTGATTGATCACAACTTCAAAAATCCTAACTTCCTTATTTTTAATCGGAATTTGCTCAAACTTTCACTGACTTGTTTCTCTCATTTTTCTAGTCCTATTAAAACTAACTTAATTTCAGGGTGGACTTCCCCTTTAAGTGATTCGCTTGCTCTCTACCGCCCCTCCCTAAAATAAGATCCTAGCTCCGCGCCTGCATTAAAATATAGCTATGATGCTCAGGCGCGGATCCAGGATTTCTTAGGGGGGGGCCCAAATTTGAAAATATGCGAGCCAAATATTGGTACGTAATGGTGACCAACAGTGACGTAAAGCGGGGAGGGGGGGGTCGGTGCAGGGAGGGGCGATTTCCCCCTCCCTCCTCCGCGAAACGCGGAAGCTTTGACTTTTCATTAAATTATTAAGAAGACGATTCGTTGTACCATTCTCGAAAATAATTCTCGTCTGAATTTAATTTTTCCCCTCCCGCGCGAAGCGCGGAAAATTTTACGATTTATTAAATTATTTAAGATAGAAGACGATTCGTTGTCGAGTTCTCGACTCTTAATCCTCGTCTGAATTTAGGTTCCCCCCTCCCGCGCGAAGCGTGGAAGCTTTTACGATTCATTAAATCGTTAGAGAAAGAAGACGATTCGTTGTACCGTTCTCGACTCTTAATCCTTGTCTAAATTCAGTCTCCCCCCTCCCCCTCCTGCGCGAAGAGCGGAAGCTTTGACGTTTAATCATTAGAGAAACAAGACGATTCGTTGAACAGTTCTCGACTCTTAATCCTCGTCTGAATTCAGTTTTCCCCCTTCCGCGCGAAGCGTGGAAGCTTTTACGATTCATTAAATCGTTAGAGAAACAAGACGATTCGTTGAACAGTTCTCGACTCTTAATCCTCGTCTGAATTCAGTTTTCCCCCTTCCGCGCGAATAGTGGAAGCTTTTACGATTCATTAAATCGTTAGAGAAAGAAGACGATTCGTTGTACCGTTCTCGACTCTTAATCCTTGTCTAAATTCAGTCTCCCCCCTCCCCCTCCCGCGCGAAGAACGGAAGCTTTGATGTTTCATTAAACTATTAAAGAAAGAAGACGATTCGTTGTACAGTTCTCGACTCTTAATGCTCGTCTGGATTCAGGTTCCACCCTCTCGCGCGAAGCGCGGAAGCTTTTAATTTTAATTAAATCATTAGAAAAAAGAAGACGATTCGTTGTACCGTTCTCGAAAAAAATCCTCATCGGAATTTAGTTCCCCCTCCACCCCGCGCGAAGTTCTAGATTCTTAATCCTTGTCTGAATTCAGTCCCCCCCCCCTCCCCTCATGCGCGACGCTTTGACGTTTCATTAAATTATTAGAGAAAGAAGACGATGCGTTGAACAGTTCTCGACTCTTAATCCTCGTCTGAATTCAGTTTTCCCCCTTCCGCGCGAATAGTGGAAGCTTTTACGATTCATTAAATCGTTAGAGAAAGAAGACGATTCGTTGTACCGTTCTCGAATCTTAATTTCAAAGATGTTCTTTGTCTGCTCCTTTTTCTTCCTACGTCCTCTTCCGATTTGGGGAGACCCCCCCCCCCCCCCCGGCTACGCGCCTGCGGTCAGATAAACACATTTTGATACCATGTCTAACCCCGCAAGCTCAGGGGTTTAAGGCAATAAATTACGGTCAGATAAGCATTCAGGGGCCCGTCTTAGGGCCCCTGGTGGGGTCGAGGCGGCGGAGCCGGCACCTGAAGCTCAGATGTTTTAGGCGTTTAATTAAGGTCAGATGAGCTTTTTTTTGTATCCCCTATTATTTGTGACACTGGCAAGTCACTATTTGGCGTGGGGTCCAGGGGGCGGAGCCCCAAAAAATCAGGGGTTTTAGGCATTAAATTACCGTCAGGTGAGCATCTAAGGGCCCGCCGTAGGGCCCTAGGTGGAATCCAGGGGGCAGAGCCCCCGGAAGCTTAGGGGTTTTAGGCATTAATGACGGTCAGATGAGCAAATTTTGATGCCTCATTATTTTTTAACACTGGCAGTTAACTATTCTTTCTTTCTTGCTCTCATTCTATTTTATTTCTCTTTAATATACTTTTTTTTTTAATTGGGGGGGGGGGGGGGGCTCCCGATCCCCGCCGTACCTCGGGCCCTGACATGTTAGAATCTCAAGAATCATATTTTTTGCCTGGCTGTAAATTTAGGAATTTGTCATTTTCCAACAAACACATACAAACGTATAATTTACTAAAAAGTAAGGAAAAATCTCGGAAATTATGTCAGTATCATTTGTAATCCACCGTTGTGGAATTAGAAATAAACCATGTTTGAATTTGATTTCCCCCCCCCCCCCTATCAGTACGCCAGTATCTCCTCTTTTTCTTTTTTCTTTCCCTTTCCTTCCTTCTTTCTTATTTTTTTGATTTTGGGAGGGGGGGGGTCAACAGCCTGGGAGGCAAGGCCCTTTCGCCCCCCCCCGATCTCCTTCTTCCCCCTTTTCTTTTCTTCTTACTCTTCTTTCTTTCCCTTTTTCTCCTCTTTCCCTTTCCTTTCTTTTCCTTTCTTCTCTCTTTTTTTTTTTTTTTTTTTGCGGGGGGGGGGGGGCAAGGCCCGCTCGGCCCCCCCCCCTGGATCCGCGCCTGATGATGCTGACTAAGTTGACGAAATAATTCATATATTTATGTCGTCGAGGAAAATGACCATTTGCGCATACGCAAGTACTATAGATAGTCCATAGAAAAAAATAATTTTGCCTTCGGCCCCGGGTTTATAAGGTTAAATTTGTAGATATTGGACATTCAATTTTGTCGGTAATTGGTGGCTAGTTTTGTCGGTAATCGTTGGCCTCTACACCCCCCCCCCCCACTGAAAAAGTTCTAGCGACGCCCCTGATTGGCAGCCCGGGGTTACGAGGGGGGGGGTGTTATCTCTATTTCTCTTTTCTCTCTCTATCTCTCCCTCTATTTTATCTCTTTGAGTGCTAAGCTCCATCATTATTTTAGTTGTTGTATTTAGTATAAAGTATAAACAAACAATATTGCATAAGTTAGAAGTTTAGCTTAGTCGGCAGAGCAGTGGTCTCGTTATCCGGTGACCCGGGTTCGAAACCAAGTCGATGCGCTAGTGCCCTTTGTTACCAGGTCCCTCGGAGAGGGCCTTAAGCCGTCGCGTCGGTCTTCTGGTTGCTTACTAAAAAGCATTTATTGCTTTCTTAGCTGTCAGGTAAAATAACCATCAATATCACTATCACCCCAAGCGCGTAGCTAGGATTTTATTTTAGTAGTAGATGTATAGGGTGAAAGTAGACATACACTGTCGCTCATATAGTTGGAATATATTGAACGCGCCTGGGGGTATATATACTAATGTCTAAAAAATTATATATTTTCCCTCTGAGAGTGCTCTTTTTTTTTGGACCCTTTTTGTTGGTGTTGGTAGACGTAGGATGGTAGTAGAGGTAGGGTAGAAGAATTGGTAAGATGGTAGAAGAGGTAGAATGGGAGATCGTGTAGGTTGGTAGAAGACATAGGATAGTAGTTGGGTAGGATGGAAGGACAGCTGGGGTAGGGTAGGCTATAGACTCAGGGGCGTCGCTAGACCGTTTTCAGTGGGGATGTAGAGGCCACCGATTACCAACAAAACTAGCCACCAATATTATTACCGACAAATATATTAATTCCAATGCTTACAAATCTAACCCTACAAACCCGGGGCCAGGTGCTAAATCATATTTTGTCAGTCCCCCCCCCCCCCTCCCGCACGAAGCTTTGACATTTCATTAAATTATTAGAGAAAGAAGACGACTCGTTGTACTGTTTCCGACTCTTAATCCTTGTCTGAATTTAGATTTCCCATCCCGCGCAAAGCGCGAAAGCTTTGATGTTTCATTAAATTATTAGAGAAAGAAGACGACTCGTTGTACTGTTTCCGACACTTAATCCTTGTCTGAATTTAGATTTCCCATCCCGCGCAAAGCGCGAAAGCTTTGATGTTTCATTAAATTATAAGAGAAAGAAGACAATTCGTTGTACCGTTCTCTCCTCTTAATCCTCGTCTGAATTCACTTTCCTGCGCGGAAGCTTTGACGTCTCATTAAATTATTAGAGAAAGAAGACGATTCGTTGTACTGTTTTCGACTATTAATCCTTGTCTGAATTCAGTTTTCCCCTCCCGCGCAAAACGCGGAAGCTTTGACGTTTAATTAAATCATGAGAGAAACTGAAGACGATTCGTTGTACCGTTCTCTACTCTTAATCCTCGTCTGAATTCAGTTTCCCCCGTCTCGCGCGAAGCGCGGAAGCTTTGACGTTTCATACCGCAAATGCCTTCAAAGTGCAATTGTCATTGCTCTTGTTCTTATATGAGATTTCTAGTGCTCTTTTAGGACCTAAAATTGCTATGAAGGTAATTTTATACCGCTAATACGATCAGGCGGGGATCCAGGGGGGGCCGAGCGGGCCTTGCCCCCCCCCCCCCCGCAAAAAAAAAAAAAAAAAAAAAAGAGAGAAGAAAGGAAAAGAAGGGAAAGGGAAAAAGGAGAGAAAGGGAAAGAAAGAAGAGGAAGAAAAGAAAAGGGGGAAGAAGGAGATCGGGGGCCAAAAGGGCTTTGCCTCCCCGGCTGCTGACCCCCCCCCCCCCCCCCAATCAAAAAAATAAGAGAGAAAGAAGGAAAGGGAAAGAAAAAAAGGAAAATAGGAGATACTGGCGTACTGATAGGGGGGGGCTTGGGGGAAATCAAATTCAAACGTGGTTTATTTCTAATTCCACAACGGTGGATTACAAATAATGCTGAAATTACATAATTTCCGAGATTTTTCCTCACTTTTTTAGTAAATTATACGTTTGTATGTGTTTGTTGGAAAATGACAAATTCCTAAATTTACAGCCAGGCAAGAAATCTGATTCTTGAGATTCCTATATGTCAGGGCCCGAGGTAAGGCCGCGATCGGGAGCCTCGAGCTCCCTCCCCCTCCCCCCCCCCCCCACTTTTTTTGAAAAAGTATATTAAAGAGAAATAAAATAGAAGGAGAGCAAGAAAGAAAGAATAGTTATATTAACTGCCAGTGTTAAAAAATAATGAGGCATCAAAATATGCTCATCTGACCGTGATTAAATGCCTAAAACCCCTAAGCTTCCGGGGGCTCTGCCCCCTGGATTCCACCTAGGGCCCTACGGCGGGCCCTTAGATGTTCATCTGACGGTAATTTAATGCCTAAAACCCCTGATTTTTGGGGGCTCCACCCCCTGGACCCCACGCCAAATAGTGACCTGCCAGTGTCACAAAAGAATAAGGTATAACACAAAAAAAGCTCATCTGACCTTAATTAAACGCCTTAAACCCCTGAGCTTGCGGGGTCGGACAAGGTATCAAAATGTGTTTATCTGAACGCAGGCGCGTAGCCAGGGGGGGGGGGGGCCGTCCCCCCAAATCGGAAGAGGACGTAGGAAGCAAAAGGAGCCGACAAAGAACATCTTTGAAATTCAGACAAGGATTAAAGATAAACTTGAGTTCTGGTAATGCGATTGCAATGTGAAAGAAAAGGTGTGGAATGGATCAGAAAAGTTGATCATATAGCATGTAAGTAATGGTGTGTAATGCAAGGTTCTGGAGTCATCAAAATCATCATAAATTTGGCAGAGTCTTGGTAAAGTAACAATCACTTACATTGAAAGATTTATATGGGACAACACACATGGTGTCGGGGCTAGTACTACCCTGATTTCCTTATCTTTCTATGCTCACTACTCAGCCAGTATACATTTTCTTCCAAAATTGTTTGGCACATGACATTTATTTGTAATCTTGAACATTCAGTGTAAGTTTCGTTAGATTCTGTGAGAATTCATTTTCTTTTTTTTACCAGAACTCAAGTTTATCTTTAAGTTTATCTTTATCTATAGAGAACGGTACAACGCATCGTC